>JARFIZ010000295.1:0-21686 GCA_036325965.1 Sinopyrophorus schimmeli
CCCAGCTCTTAGGGTACTTTTTCCATTCGCGTTTGCAAATTGGTATGCAAGTGTTTTCACATTTTTTAAAGTCAATCCAAATTGTAAATTTGCTGCGTCTTTAATATAGTCAACCAGACTACATTCTTCTTTACGATCAAAAACTTGATTTACTGCAAGATTTTCGTGTATTTTGCTTACATCATTACCTGTTTCCATACAGTGCTTAAAATGACGTCGCAAAGTTGTTCTTGGTAATCCAAAATGTTTGGAAGCACCGAAAATTGTAATTTTTTTCTCTTTAATCATTTTAATGGCATTTGACAGATTATCCACATTAATAGGGGGTCTTTTTTTATTTTCTTTATTTCTCGGCATGATTTCTAAATTATTAAATGTATTTTATTAGGAATTTATTATGTAAATGTGAAATAAATAAAAATATATACTCCTGTCCAAAGTAGAACATCCAGGTTGTACCTAGGCCACCGACCAAAGTAAAACTGATCGACGGTGACCGAAGTACAACACTACTTGATTGCTCTAGAAAACGGTAAATTTCAAATATTTGGAGGTTACATATTTCGTTAGCTTATTATTTTTTTAATACTTGTTAAATCAAAGAACCGATGGCATATAAAAGTTAAGCGACTATTATAAAACGTATAAAACTATCAGACTTCAAAGTATATTAAAAATACTTACTTTTTTCAGTAAAATAATTGTCACTTAAATAATATCAAACGCCGACTTAATATCGGTAAGCGACTAACTTCACATTTGATAGTCTTTAGGGATGTACCGAATACCAGAGATAACAGAATTTAATAGCGCGGGAATATTTAAAACGAGCCAATTGGCCTAGGTACACATTGTGCCGAGGTTCAACAGGTTCCCCTATGTATACACAATTAAATAAAATAATATGGCTCTTTGCAACATATGAAAAACCGGCAAATGGCCTCATTGAACTCCTACGTGCTCATCCCTGGCCTAATATTTGAGGTCGTAGACAAAAAACGTTCGGAAAAATCGATCGAAGAATCACACATTATGTTAAAATTTATCCTTTAGGAACATCAACGAATATTAAACAAACTGGCTTAACGTTAGTAGATGTATAATATGCACACGCTTGATTAAAAACTATTGGAAATCTATGTTTTTCTTGTGCTGGTGTGCCCTGATTTATTAAAAACTGCAAATTATGACAAAAGTTATGTATTTAGACGTTCTCCAGATACAACGTTACCAATTGCCGAAAATCTAATTTCATTTTATTGGATACTTCAACAGGAGAACGATATGAAACACACTTCGAAAACGGATAAGAAGTGGTTTTAAAATAACTGAATAGAAGTTATGCAATGGCCAGACCAGTCCCCTGATTTGTATATAATAGAATATCTTTAGATACATTTTCAAATTCAAAGAATAGGAATGAGTTTTGTAAATAAAAATATTGATGGACATACTATCAGAAATATGCCAATAATTATACGTAGATCACCAATGCAGTGCAGTGATTACTGTGAACGGTTATACAACCAAATATTGATTTTACACACACACAGATTAAATCATTCATTAATTTTATTGATTCTTCAAGGAAATGAAAGAATTACGAACTTTTTTGCACACCAAATACGGTGTGATTAAAACTTCTTTCGATCGGAGTTGCCATTCAATCTATGAGATTATTTTTGACATTTAATTCACAACTTTTAAGTCAGGAGATTGTAATCGAAAAATTTTCAAACCGATCACACGATCTTTATTATTAATAATTCTATTGATGGTTTTTACATTCCATGGCTATCGCGATCCACAGACTTTTTGATCATATTAATTTAACATTTTTTGCATGAAAACCATAAAATAGGTAACTTAAAAATTAATGTTTGAATATATGTAATTAATAATTGCTGTTCAGTCTTAATGATTTGATAATTTTTATGTATTGGCAAATTACCTATATTTTACATGCCGATGTTATGTCATAGTTATCCACCGTTATCAAATCTGTTAGAAAATTTAAATTTGATTTTGGTTATGTAAGTAATAGAATAAATAATATCATGTGCTCAACCTAATTCGGCGTTTAATGTTATTTTCTGTAACAGACATTTACATTTCCTTTACTTATTAACATTTATTTCATTTTAGGCAAGAGAAAGTCAGCTTTATGAAATAAAGGAAAATTTGCCTCCAATAGCAGTACCTAAAGATAGACCTTTGATGGGATTATCATGTTACAGCTGTACACCCATTAGTAGGGTGAGTATTTATTATTAAAATAATTTTTGGTATATTTTATAATGCCATTTAGAAAGTTCATCACTGTGTTAAGAATTGGGCCAACTTGCTAAAATTATACATACGTGTGCTATTTTTGTTCATACGGTTACCAACCTAGAGAATTTATCATTAGTAGATATTCTAAAAATGTTTATTTACTGTAAAACGAAACTAATGTTGATTTATGTAATACCTTTGTTAAGGTATGCAGGCAATAGTTTATTACTTATTTTTAAATATCGGTATTATTTTTGTTGGTGTGTTGTTTTCTATGTCAAGGTATAAATTTAAACTTACCATCCCTAGTTTTTTTTTAAAATGGAGTGGCGTAGGTTTATCGATAATCCTCAGCTTGTAAATATTATATTAGTTTTATTTGTGCATTCATTACAATATAAGAATTTATATCTGCACCTCAGACATCAACTGTATGACAGTGACAAAAAGTAATTTTCCAGGAGGTACATTTCAAACAATTTTTAAAAATCCTAAAACCCCTTTGCTTTGTTCAGATTTCACATTTTTAAAGAGGGGGGTGCGAATAACAATAGATGAACATTTGAATTTTAAATTATAATTTTCAAAAAAATGACTTAATTCTTTTGGAGTTTTCCAAAAACTTGTCTGCATACCTACATATACTGTTTAAAGAAACTAGGTATAACAAAAATGAAGAAAGCGACTTGAGGTGCAGATATTGTTATACTGTTTATATAAATGGATTTTGATTTTATTTTAATAATCATAATTAGATAATTATTTAGTAATTATTAAGATTTTATTTTACATTGGAATATTTAATGAAAATTGAAAATTTCGTTTCAGGAATCTTTAGTGAATCAAACAACCAAGAGCCTAGGTCTAAAAAATATTTTACTCCAGTACCCTGCTATAACGAAACATGGAATACTATCTAAAACATTTTCACACTTTTCACAGGCATACCAATCTAGATCTTTTAATTATATTCAAGTTGCTCATGGCATTCTACAAGATGATCGGGTGCAAGATGCTGTTGAAAAAGCGTCTATACAACAATTTAAAGATGCTGATAGCAATGAAGATGAGTACTATCAATATTTATGGAAAAATAATGAGAAAAGAGCTAAAAAGTTATTAAAGAATTTGCGATCAACCATGTCAGATTTTTTACTAAAGTATGTTTTGTAATAATTTAGTTTTGTTTAAATTTATTTTTAAATAATTACAGATTTACTTCATGGGTATTGTACAAACTTCTTCCATGTTTCTTAAGTTCTGTTGTTGTTCATTCTGGACAAATTGAAATGTTGAAGGAAGCTGGCAAAAGCGGATTACCATTAATATTTTTACCTTTACATAGATCACATATGGATTATGTTATGATTTCATTTATTTTGCTCAATAATAGTGTGCGCTGTCCATTAATTGCTGCTGGCGACAATTTACGCATGCCGATCTTTGGGTTAGTATTTATAATAGGTATATGTGATATGATTTCACACTTACTTGCTTCGATTTAACTTTTGAGAGACATATTGATTTGATTCGAATTTAAAATATTTTATTTTGTTATAGATCATTACTTAGAGGATTAGGAGCATTTTATATAAAGCGAAGAATAAATCCAGTTATGGGACAGAAAGATCACGTTTATAAAGCTATTTTACATTCTTATATGAACGCAGGTCTAAGAGAAGGACACAATGTAGAATTCTTTTTGGAAGGAGGAAGAACTCGCACTGGAAAACCTTTAATGCCTAAATATGGCATATTTAGTGTTGTTTTAGATGCATTTATGGATTCTACTATTGAAGATGCATTATTAGTTCCTGTTAGTATCAACTACGAAAAATTAGTTGATGGAAATTTCATCAGAGAACAATTAGGTCAACCTAAAGAAATGGAAACATTTGGATCGGCAATAAAAAGTATATGGCAAGTTTTGAACAGAAACTATGGGATGGTTCGCATTGATTTTAATCAACCGTTTTCACTAAGAGTAAGATATCATTCAGATCAGTTTTCATTTAGTACATTATTTACTTTTACAGGAATTAGTAAAAACATTTAATAATGGTAAAACGCAAAACAATGTAATTCAGAATAGAAAACATAAATCAAATCCTTCCACTACAAGTTTATATGGCACCGATATTGTATCCGACGAGCATAAGTATTTAGTAGAGAAAATATCAAAGCATGTTATTTATGGTATTCTTTATCTAATTGTAGTAAATTTTAAATTTAAACCATTACATTGTAGATTCTGCTCGTTCGACTTCTGTAATGTCTACAAATGCCATGGCATTTCTTTTATTACATAAATTTAGAAATGGAGCGAATATTGAAGAATTAACTGTAGCATTAGACGAATTAAGAAAAGATCTGTCACAAAAACATAAAGATGTAGGGTTTACTGGAGATTCGTTGGATATTATTTCGTACAGTGTAAGAATATTTCTTAAATCGTTAAGTGAATGTTTTAATTTTTTTTTAATAGGTGAACCTGTTAGGTCCTGGATTAGTTCAACGAGAGAAAGTAAACAATGAAGATATAATTAAACCAATTGCCCAGTTGCCAAATGTTATAGAATTAAATTATTACAGTAATACTCTTACAACGTTCTTCTGTCTAGAATCTGTTATTGGTATTGTATTAAATTCGATGGATCTCAGTTCTGGCCTAGTGAACGAAACAGAATTGGTTCATAAATGTGTGGCGATATGTAATATATTGCAATATGAGTTCATTTTTTGTAAACCATGCCAAGATATTGAGGCTGCAGTTTTAGATTGTATTGAGGAATTAATAATTCAAAAAGAATTGTTTTTACCAGTAAGTTAATTAATATTATTAACACAGTTTTGTAATTATAATATTATTTTACAGGATACTTCGAATTCAATTGAAACGGAAAGAAGTAGAAGGATAGCTTCACAATTATTTGAAGAAGATGTACGTCCAGTAATTAAGTATTATAAAATTAATAATAAGGAAACAACTAAGAAGTACATTTCATTTCTTGCTGGTTTATTAATGCCATTAATAGAGTCTTATTCTGTAACCGCATTTTGTATGGATAAGTTGGTGGGTCGCTCTCTTTTGGAATCAGAATTAATTAAAGAAATATTGGATGAAATGAAACTGCAGCTTGGTTCTGGTCATTTACAATATGGTACGTATTAGAAAATAAATAATTCCTGTTGTTATATTGTTTTTATCATTTTAGAGGAAAGCGTATCGAGCGATGCTGTTAAAAATGCTTTTAAATTATTTCAAAAATGGGATATTCTTGAATGTAACAATGAACAAAAATTAAGATTATATTATTTACGTGAAGCTTTTGATGACGATGAAAATATAAGGGTGTTGCGTGATCGAATAGATAAATATAGATATAGCTTCCAAGAAGCTCAATAAATAGGAAATTTTTATAAGGCTGACTGTTGAACCATTTGTGCCTTTGATATTGTATTCCAATTGTTATTTAAACTTGGTAGTTATAGAATTGTTTACATTGTGATAGTAGTAAACACAATATTTGTTTTTAGAATAAATGTTATGTTAATCATAGTAAATATAATAGTTCTTTTAAGTGATTAGGTTTTGTAATGTAACAAATATTAAAAACTTCATTTTTACATCCAATTCTATTATACAAGTAAGATTTTAACAGTCTCAATATAATCTTTGGTTATTTTGTCATAGCAATTAGTAATTCTTGTGGTGTAGGTTTCTGAGCAACCGATTTTACTTTGAGATTCTTATTTATTAATGCACTTTCTGTTGTTGGTCCTATTGCAATAAACTAAAATATTAATTAAATATGTTAAATATATGATCGGTTCTGTATTAAATTAATTCTTTATTAATATATAATAGCCTTTTATCACAACTCTAATTAACTACCACTTTCATTAATAACGTACTCACACATTAATTAATAACTAACTCTCAACTTTTTCTATCACTATGACTACTTGAACTACTAACTTGATTATTCTCTTATTGTTTTTTCCAACAAAATAATATATTAAATATACTTATGATAGTTTCATTATAAGGTATGGAAGTTATATACATTTAACAATTGTTAATTAAAGGAATTTCTGACAAAATTTTTCCATATTAGAGGTAGTAAAAGATTATTTTATTATTATGATTGTTGAAAAAGTTTTTTGATTATATAAACTTCTACAATGGGTAACGGGTGGACACCCCTTTACGATCACGGTAGATGGTAGGTCCATTTCAGGGAAGCGACCCTACCCACGTGAGCCTTGGTTCCTTCTCACCTCCAAACATCGGAGGGAATCACGTCCAAACCTAAATCCTATAAATTCCATACAAAATCCTCCAAAGTCCTGTCCATCTCCCAACCCGTCTGGCCAGCGTGGGAGATTATGGCCAACATCCCCTTAAACCAAAACCAAAATGGCGAATTTTAAAACATTAGGAAGTGTACCCCAGGCAGGTAGACTATTAAATGTCAAATCCAGCACCTTGAAAAAGGTCTGCCTCGAGGATTCTGGGGGAGGCAAAACTTCGCAAATCAACAACAAAAGAAACAGACCACCACTAAAACTATATATAGCAACTTACAACGCCCAAAGTCTGCTCGCAGAAGAAAGATTCACTGAAATGGAAAACGAGATGTCAAAGATCAAGTGGGACATCGTAGGAATCAGTGAAGTAAGAAGGCGAGGAGAGAGCTTGACAACATTAAAGATATAACATCAAAGATATAAAATGATAAAAAAGAAAACGACACCAACCTGGACAAAGCCAAATATGGAATACTACCAAGACGAAATCATACAGAGACTAATAGATAATACACTACCAGATGAGCACATAAATAGTCTAAATGAAAAAATCACCGAAGCTATAAAAACAAGTCAACAAAAGCACTGTCCAAAAATCAGAAAAAACGAAAAGCTAACTCACCAAACCAAGCAATTAATGGAAAAAAGAAGAGAAATGAAGAGTGACAAAACTATTGGAGTCCAAGAGTTAAGAGAAATAAACAAAAAAGTATCGAAAGAAATCAGAAAGGACCTACGTGGATTTAAAATGAATAACATACAGGAAACAACAGAGAAAAACAGAAGTATGAAAGTATTGAGAAGAAAATTAAACAACGGAAAATGGGAGATAAATCCACTAAAGAACAAGAAAGGGCAAACAACATCAAATAGGGAAACATTACTGCTCATTGTGGAAGAATTCTATAAAGAACTATATAAAAGCAAAAGAGAAGATCACACAAACCAAGAAGAAGTCGCAAAGAAAATAATCATAAACCAAGGTTCCGAAAATATCCCAGATATAAGCATCAGCGAGATAAATCAAACCATGTCAAAAATGAAAGCTAATAAAGCTCCAGGCGACGACGGTATAGTCATAGAGGCTATTAGGATCGGAGGCAAACTATTATTGGAGAAAATAAAAGATCTCTTCAATGTATGTCTATTCCAAAATTCAATACCTTCTAAATGGTACAACGCAATAACCATCGTGCTTCACAAAAAAGGAGACAAATTAGATCTCGGAAATTATAGGCCTATCAGCCTCCTAAACCATATATACAAGCTTTTCACAAGAATAGTAACAACAAGATTGGAGAACAAACTGGACTTTTACCAGCCACGAGAACAAGCTGGATTTCGCCGACACTTCGGAACAAACGACCACCTTCAAGCAATTAAACTACTTATAGAAAAGTCCATAGAGTATAACAGACCCCTGGTTCTGGCTTTTATAGACTTCCATAAAGCATTCGATACCATCGAAATGGACAGCATCTTAGAAGCACTACATGAATGCCGCATAGACAGTCGTTACACTAACCTTATACACAACATCTATAAAAACGCAACAATGCAAGTTAAACTACACGATACCACTAACCACATAACAATTGAACGTCGAGTTAGACAAGGGGACACTTTGTCGCCAAAGCTATTTATAACCGCCCTGGAATACGCCTTCAAAAGGCTTAACTGGGATGCCAGGGGAATTACAATAGATGGAGAAAAACTTAACAATCTCCGCTTCGCAGATGACATCATTCTAATAACCGATAACTTAGGAGAAATAAGTGAAATGCTGTCTGAACTAGAATCAGCATGCGCTACGATCGGCCTAAAAGTTAACCTAGGAAAAACAAAATACATGACAAACCTTGTACCTAGTAAACAGCTAAAAATTCAAGAGCAAGAAGTAGAACTAGTAGAGAAATATACATACCTTGGACATAAAATTAGGATCGGCAGAGATAACCAGACATGCGAAATGAAAAGAAGAATCACTTTGGCATGGGCAGCATACGGAGCGTTGAGGGACATTTTCAAGAGCGACATCCCAATGACCATGAAAAGGAAGGTATTCGATCAATGTGTCCTCCCGGTGTTCACATATGGAGCAGAAACACTCACACTTACCAAAAAGACAGCTTTAAAATTAAGAATAAGGTCGGGACCCGCCCATTAAGTTTGAAAAAATGGCTAATGATTTGTTGGTAAAGCTAAATAAGAATTTGGTTATTGACAATTGTACTATGAAGAACTTAAAAACGCATAATGCTGTAGCACCTCGTTTGTACGGTTTACGGAAAACGCACAAAGAGGGTTGCAAACTTAGACCTGTTGTTTGCTGTATTGGTTCTCCTAGTTACAAGATATCTAAATTATTACATCGTTTATTAACACCTTTAATAGCGACGTATGAATTTAGATTAAAAAATTCATTTGAATTCGTAGATGAAATTGAAAATATAGTTTTACCAACAAATTACGTTTTGGTATCGTTAGACGTGGTATCCCTATTCACTAATATTCCACAGACACTTGTACTGGATATAATTGACAAAGATTGGGATATTTTGTCTGAAGTTCTAACAATATCAAAAAATATGCTTATTGAACTTATCAAATTTTATTTTGATTCCAGTTATCTGTTATTTGATAGTAAGTTTTATCTTCAATGTGATGAAAGTAGTATGGGTAACCCAGCCAGCCCAGTGATAGCTGATTTAGTGATGAATTATATTGTTAAGAAAGTTTTAACAACTTGATGATGATTTGGCGCCTTTTTATACCTGTATCAGGTTTAGGCGTTTTTCCCCGCTTGAAACTTTGTTGTGAATGTTGTAGTGTTTCAAAGATTCAAGGCACCTACAGGTTTACGTGGGTTGCGAACCACGGCAATTTCTAAGGAAATTTTTGAGCAGTTTTACTCTTGCCAGGTGCTCAGCCTTGCGAAGAGAAGAGGAGCGTGAAATTTTCGATGGTCGGCGCGGGGATTCGAACCACTTCGAATCCACCTCGCTAGCGCAGCAGCCCAAACACTAAACCACTTGCGCCACGCTTCCTCTTTAGAGTTTTAACAACTTTACCTTTCAAAATTCCAATTTTAAAACTTTATGTAGATGATAGTTTTATGGCTATTCCTAAAGAAAACGTTGATCTCACACTATCAAGTTTCAACAACTTCCATCCAAGAATTCAATTTACCATGGAAATTGAAGATAATTGTTCTCTTTGTTTTTTAGATGTAAAAATAAATAGATGTTCAGATGGAAAATTAAAAACGAATTGGTATCAAAAGCCTACCAGTTCAGGGCGATTATTAAACTACTATTCTAATCACCCAATGAGTCAAAAGATAGGTGTAATTAAAGGTCTTATGGATAGAGCTTTACGTTTAAGCCATGAAGATTTTTATGAAGATAATATACTACGCATGAAAAATCTTATTAATAATAATTACCCTATAAAACTCATTAATCGATTTATAAATAATTATAAATTGGTAAATAACAAAAAAGATGTCCAACAAATAACAACATACTTTAAATTTCCTTACATCAAAGAATTGTCCAGTAGTATTGATCGTTTTATTAGACCAAGAGGTGGAAAACTGGCATTTTATAATATAAAAACAATTAATACAGTTTATAGCAAATTAAAAGATCCAATTCCTCTTCTTCAACAATCTGGTTTGATTTATAAAATCCCATGTAGCTGTGGAAGTAGTTACATTGGTCAAACAAATCAGAGACTTGAAGAAAGACTAAAACAACATAAAAATGATTGTAAAAATATAAATTACGTTAAACCAAACAAAACAGCATTAGCTATGCATCATTTTGATGTTGGACATCAATTCCAATTTGAAAACGTCTCTATTTTACATCGTGAACAAAATAAACTTAAAAGAAATTTAAGTGAAATGGTTTATATCAAAATTAATAAAACTGTAAATTTGCGTTCGGATACTCAAGGCCTTAGTTTAATTATATAATGACATCTTAAATAAAATTAAAACATAAAACTAAAATTAATCATAAAATTTAAATCAAAATTATACAACTACAAATAATTTCTTTTTAGAATCATAGTTACAGCCTTTCATGTAATTATTTAGAATCATAGTTACAATCTTTCATACTTTTTTAAAAAGCTTTCATTTTGACGCATATAATTATTTAGAATCATAGTTGCAATCTTTCATATTTAAAAATCTTTCATTTCGACACGTAGAATTATTGAGTTTTAATGGTTAACTTGCTTTTTGTGTTGTTAAGGTATTTTATAATTTATATTATTTTATAAAATACTTGTAGTTATTGTTGTTATACTTTGTTAATTTTCAGTTGCTTGATAAAGTTTCAATAAAGAAACGAAACGTTGCAAGTTAACAATTTGTTGTTTTATTGTGTCCAATTCCAGTGAGCATTAACATATTATAAGATATTGGACGTGAACATTATGATTAGTTTTTATGAGACTTACTGTATGTGTGAATACCTCCAATTATAGAATTCTAATGAAAAAAACTATAAAATCTATATATTTCGTAGAAAAATCAAAATATCTAAAATTTTAAAGCCCGATAGTTGCAATCCATTATACTCTTAATATTAGCTGACTTATGCAGTATACAGGTTATCTTAAATATCAAACAAAACCAATAAATGCAGTGAGTAAAATTTGAATTACGTGGCATACTAGATCACATTCTATTATGAAAATTGTAAAAAACTGTGTATTATTATTAAAAGCAGATAAAAGTGAGAATGAGAATGATTTGTTTGAGGTTATACTAACCAACGCAGGATTTGCTGTGAAACGTCTGAAAACTTTAGAATTTAAAAATATAAATTTGGAGCAGTTATCTAAAAAACTAAATAACTTTAATAATTACAGTGGAATTATCTTTACCACTCCTCCTACTGTCAAAGCTATTTCAGGAATCACCAATGAGCACCTTAATTCAGAATGGAAAAATAAATTAAACTATGCTGTTGGTGGGACAAGTAAACTGTCACTGGAAGAACTTCATCTGCAATGTAAGGGTCAGGAATCAGGAAACGCAACTAATTTGGCAAAAGTTATCATAAATGGTAAGAAATTAAAAAACTTTTGTTAATCTTTACTGCAATAAATGCTTTCAGATAAAAATAATTTATTAAAATCATTATTGCTTCCTTGTGGTAATTTAAAAACTGATACATTGATTAATGAGCTGAATAAAGCAAGTATTCCTGTTGATATTATTACTGTCTACCAAACAGTTATCAACAGTACTTTAGAAAACGATTTTAATATTTTAACTACAAATTATACTGAAATTCCAGAATATTTTGTATATTTTAGTCCATCTGGAGTTAATTGCACATATGATTATATTCAAAGATTCAACATCTTAGCAGATATACAAGTAAGTAGAATTCATGCATTATAAGGTAGAAGTTTCATCATCAACAGCCCTTATAACGTCCATTGTTGGATATAGGCCTCCCTCATTGATTTCCAATTTTCCCTGTTCTGCGCTGTCTGTTGCCAGTTGGTGGTAATTCTCTTAATATCATCCGTCCAGCGAGTCGGCGGTCTTCCTCTGCTACGTCTGTCCGCTCTTGGTCTCCAATCTATCAGTTTGCGCGTCCATCTGTTATCCCGTAGTCTAGCTATATGACCCGCCTGTAACGTTTATTAATTAACTTAAACTTTGATTATCTTCAATTTTAATACACAGTCATAAGTTATAACGTTAATATTAATTATAAAAATTAATCAATAACTATTTTGTTTTTTAAGTAACTATCGTTACTTTACATCCTCCTTTTTTTGAAAATAATAGAAAATAAACCTCTACAAATTTAACTTTATGACCGGTTTAATAAGTCGGCCATACCTCGAAGTTTGCTGATGAGGTAAATCTTTAGTTGCAGGTGCGATGGTATTTTTAATTGATTCGCCGTTTAAATCTTGTTTCTTTGGTAGATCGGGAACCAATTCTTTAGTTTCTATTATTGATGCAGATGATTTTCTTATATGACTAGAGTTTCTTCGGTAGGTTTTCCCTTCGTTATTACTAAATATTATGGATCTTGGATTTTCCGTGGTTTTAGTTACCAGTCCTGATCTCCAGTTTCGGTGACCTGTTTGGTAAATAATTTTGTCACCTACCCCAAACTCAGTTCCAGGTTTTGCGTGCTTATTACCATACCATTGTTGCTTATCTCTGAGAGACTTCAACGTTATTTGAACGTCTGACATTATCTTCGGTTTAAGTGCTTCTTCCGAATTTGGCAGGATAGTTCTTGTTCTTCTGCTCATTAATCTTTGATTGGGAGATCCTAACGTTTCGTTTCTTGGAGTGTTCCTAAAATTTAGCAACGCTAACTGCGGATCTGTCTTGTCGATTGCACACTTTCGAAGCATGTTTTTTATTATTTGAACACTTCTTTCGACTAAACCATTTCCCTCGGATGATGCGGAGAAGAAGTTTGATGCTGGAACTGCCAATTTGTTCGAAAATCTTTAAACTCTCTTGATGCATATTGAGGTCCATTATCAGATTCCAAAATTTCTGGTATTCCGTGAACTGCAAACCATCTTTTTAAAATGTTTATAATTTCATTAGATGTTGAGCTTCTTAACTTTTGATAATCGATAAAACCGGAGTAACTGTCTGTTATTATTATATAATCAGAACCTTCAAATGTAAACAAATCAGTACCAACTATTTGCCAGGGTAAATTTGGAATTATTTTAGATATGATAGTTTCCTTGTCCTTGCTTCGTTGCGTTTTTTGACAAATTGCACATTTTTGCACGTAATTTGCAATGTCTTGATATTGACCGTTCCAATATAAACACTGTCTCGCGCGTTTCAAACAACTTTGAATACCAAAATGACCGTGATGAATATTTTTTAACATTTTTGGTATCTGTTGTTTTGGTACCACAACTTTATCACCTTTCATTATGACACCTTCCAAGTACGTTAATTCTTCTCGGAAATTGAAATAATGTTTCACACTTTCGGGCAATTCATTAACAGTTTCAGGAAAACCGTCAATGATAAATTTTTGTAGAACTTGTAATTCTGAGTCAGATTTAGTTGCTGCTCTTAATTCTTCTTTTGCATTATTTGACATTGACAACACTAGTAATACTTCAACTTCCTCCGATTCGCTGGTTTCGCTATTCGTTTGTTCACAATCTCTACTTAACGTATCAGCAATTGGAATTTGAGTACCTTTCTTATATACTATTTTTGGCGAATATTGCGTAATATCAAAGAGTATTCTTTGAAGCCTAGCTGGTGCTGTATGTATTTGTTTTTTGAATATTACCTCTAAGGGTTTATGATCTGTTTCAATTGTCAAATTTTTCCATAAACGTATTCGTGAAATTTCGAACACCCAAATCTAATTGCAGTGGCCTCTTTTTCAATCTGCGGATAGTTCTGTTGACTGGTTGTTAGAGCTTTGGTTGCGTAAGCTACTGGATGATGATCCTGCAGCAATACTGCTCCTAGGCATTTTGAACTTGCATCCACTGACAGAGTAACATCTTTGTTAACATCGAAATATTTCAACACCGGTGGTGTTGTTAATACTTTCTTGATTTTTCAAAACTAGACTGCTGTTCATATTCCCATAACCATTCCGCGTCTTTCTTTAATAGATCTCTAAATGGTAATGTTAGTTCGGAAAGATTTGGTATGAATTTATTTAAATACGTTAATGACCCTATGAGTCTTTGAAGTTGTTTCTTATCAGTCGGTATTTGTAATTTTTGTATAGCCTCCACTTTATCAGAATCTATTTGTAATCCATTTTCTGTTAAAATGTGACCCAAAAAATTTTAAATTTTATTAACTTCAAAACACATTTTTCTTTATTTAATTTCAAACCGGAATCTTGTATAATTTTAAGTACGTTATTTGTTATTCTCTGGAGTTCTTCTTTATTATTCGCGTATATCAGAATATCATCCATTGAACATTCAACATTATTTACATTTTGAAATAATTGAGACATGATATTTTGAAAACTTCAGGCGCTGATGCTAACCCGAATGGAAGACGTTTACAACTATATCGTCCCCACGGCGTAGCAAAAGTTAAATATTTTTGTGTACGTTGGCTTAACATTATTTGCCAAAATCCTTTTTTACAATCAAGTTTAGAAAACCACTTCGCCCCACTTAGCTTTGCTGCTATTTCTTCCAGTGTCATCAATGGATAGTGTCTTCTCAGGATATTTTTATTAACATTCGATGGATCAATGCAAATTCTAATATTCCCTTTGCTTTTTACTATTACCATTGGACTTACCGCAGGAGTCGGTTCATTGACTGGTTGAATAACATCTAATTTTATCATGTTATCCAGTTCTTTTTTGACCTGATCCCGTATTGCGTAAGGAATTCTTCTTGGCGAGTGTATTTCAAATTTTGGATCTTTTATTAAATCTATGTCGTATTCATAATTTTTAAAACATCCTAATCCGTTAAAAATTTCACTAGCTTCTAGCGATATTTCTTGAACTTTCTTTACTAGTCCTAGCTTAACACAAGAGTTTCTTCCAAGTACTGGTCTAACATCTTCTTTTACAACTTTGAATTTAATGTTAACAAGATCTTTACGAATTCGTCCTTTAATTAGAGTTTCTCCTAGAACATTAATCTTGTTATTGGTAAAACTTACCAATCTTTTAGTAGTTGAAGGTGTTATTTCGAGTCGCAGTTTGTCAACTATAGCTTTTGTGACTACGTTACACTCTGCTCCAGTGTCCAAGTTTACTACAAACGAATCCTTGCCAACATTTATAGTTTCTTTCCAGCTATCTTCGTTGTTGCTGTTGATATTATCTATATACATTTCTTCTTGATCGCTGTCGATTACGTTGACGTTACGCTGTTTGTTTTCTTACTCCAACACTGACTCTCAAAGTGCCCCTTTTTGTTACATTCTTTACAAAGATTTTTAAACGCTGGACAACTTTTTGGCTTATGTTTTGTTCCACACCTCTTGCAGTTGAATTCTTCTGGTTTCCTAGTATTGTCTCTCTGCTTAGGAGTTGCTTTTGACTTCACCATTTCAATTCTCACTAGTTCAGTGGAATCCTTTGTAGTTTTGATTTGCGCTAATTGTTTTGTCGCTTGTTCGCTTGCTCGGCATATTAATATTGCTCGATTTAACGTTAATTTTTCTTCTGAAAATAATTTTTCTCTTACTTTGTCTGACTGGATACCTATAATTATTTTATCCAGCAGTAAGCTGTCATACAAATTTTCGAACTCGCATGTTTGAGCAAGATTCTTGATTTTTGTTAAGAATTCATCAAAACTTTCATCTGCTCCTTGTGCTGATTTGTTAAATTTGTATCTTTCAAACGACAGGTTTGTTTTAGGTATAAAGTAAGTGTTAAATTTATTTTTAATTACTTGCACGTCTGTACTCTGTGCTTTGGTTAGATTGAAACTGTTATATATCGAGATCGCTTCAGAACCCAGTACTGACATAAACGTGGCTGCTTGAACTTGTGACGATTTACTAGTTAATTGTGTTGCAATTTCATACCATTCATATTGTTGTAGCCATTGCTTCCAATTATTCTCGCTATTTTCGTCTTCAAAATTAAATGCTTTTGGTGGTCTTAATGCTGCGACGCCTTGTTCTGCTACTGTCTCGTTTGGCATTATTTCACGATATCTTGCAATTTTCAGACCCAACACGTAGTACAGATCACTTCTGACACCATGTAACGTTTATTAATTAACTTAAACTTTGATTATCTTCAATTTTAATACACAGTCATAAGTTATAACGTTAATATTAATTATAAAAATTAATCAATAACTATTTTGTTTTTTAAGTAACTATCGTTACTTTACACCGCCCAGTTCCACTTCAGTGTAGTTAATCTTGTTGACATCTGTTATACTCTATGGACTTTTCTATAAGTAGTTTAATTGCTTGAAGGTGGTCGTTTGTTCCGAAGTGTCGGCGAAATCCAGCTTGTTCTCGTGGCTGGTAAAAGTCCAGTTTGTTCTCCAATCTTGTTGTTACTATTCTTGTGAAAAGCTTGTATATATGGTTTAGGAGGCTGATAGGCCTATAATTTCCGAGATCTAATTTGTCTCCTTTTTTGTGAAGCACGATGGTTATTGCGTTGTACCATTTAGAAGGTATTGAATTTTGGAATAGACATACATTGAAGAGATCTTTTATTTTCCCCAATAATAGTTTGCCTCCGATCCTAATAGCCTCTATGACTATACCGTCGTCGCCTGGAGCTTTATTAGCTTTCATTTTTGACATGGCTTGATTTATCTCGCTGATGCTTATATCTGGGATATTTTCGGAACCTTGGTTTATGATTATTTTCTTTGCGACTTCTTGGTTTGTGTGATCTTCTCTTTTGCTTTTATATAGTTCTTTATAGAATTCTTCCACAATGAGCAGTAATGTTTCCCTATTTGATGTTGTTTGTCCTTTCTTGTTCTTTAGTGGATTTATCTCCCATTTTCCGTTGTTTAATTTTCTTCTCAATACTTTCATACTTCTGTTTTTCTCTATTGTTTCCTGTATGTTATTCATTTTAAATCTGCGTAGGTCCTTTCTGATTTCTTTCGATACTTTTTTGTTTATTTCTCTTAACTCTTGGACTCCAATAGTTTTGTCACTCTTCATTTTTCCATTAATTGCTTGGTTTGGTGAGTTAGCTTTTCGTCTTTTCTGATTTTTGGACAGTGCTTTTGTTGACTTGTTTTTATAGCTTCGGTGATTTTTTCATTTAGACTATTTATGTGCTCATCTGGTAGTGTATTATCTATTAGTCTCTGTATGATTTCGTCTTGGTAGTATTCCATATTTGGCTTTGTCCAGGTTGGTGTCGTTTTCTTTTTTATCATTTTATATCTTTCTTTGTCGAGACGTATGCTAACTACAGCTCTCACCATTCGATGATCACTGTTTGTCGTAAATTTATTTAGGACTGTAACGTTCTGGATTATTTGTTTGTTATTGCTGATGATAAAATCAATCTCGTTTCGAGTTTTCCCATCGGGGCTCTTCCATGTCCATCTTCTGTGTTGTTTTATGTGGAAGAAACTATTCATTTGATATAAATTTTGTTCAAGCAGGTAACTTAGTAGCATTTCTCCTCTGTCGTTTCTTCCTTGCTGTTCCATATTTCCCCAATGGCGTCTCTTCATCTTCTGTTCCTATGCCGATCTTGGCGTTAAAGTCACCACAGAGGATGATATAATGGGTAGGGGTGTCATTTAATGCTACAGATATTTCATCATAGAAGTTCTCCATCTCTTCATCTGAATGACCTGTAGTTGGAGCATACACCTGAACAACCTTCAATTTGTATCTTTTGTTAAGCTTCAGTGTTAGATATGCTACTCTACTCGAAATGCTTTTGATGTATATGATGTTATTAGCATGTTTTTTGTTTACGAAGAAACCAACTCCTCCTATCGATTTTTCCTCGTTTCCTCTATTGTAATATAAATGTCCGGTCTTTAATGTTGTCAAGCTCTCTCCTCGCCTTCTTACTTCACTGATTCCTACGATGTCCCACTTGATCTTTGACATCTCGTTTTCCATTTCAGTGAATCTTTCTTCTGCGAGCAGACTTTGGGCGTTGTAAGTTGCTATATATAGTTTTAGTGGTGGTCTGTTTCTTTTGTTGTTGATTTGCGAACTTTTGCCTCCCCCAGAATCCTCGAGGCAGACCTTTTTCAAGGTGCTGGATTTGACATTTAATAGTCTACCTGCCTGGGGTACACTTCCTAATGTTTTAAAATTCGCCATTTTGGTTTTGGTTTAAGGGGATGTTGGCCATAATCTCCCACGCTGGCCAGACGGGTTGGAAGATGGATAGGACTTTGGAGGATTTTGTATAGAATTTATAGGATTTAGGTTTGGACGTGATTCTCTCCGATGTTTGGAGGTAAGAAGGAACCAAGGCTCACGTGGGCAGGGTCGCTTCCCTGAAATGGACCTACCCTCTACCGTGATCGTAGAGGGGTGTCCACCCGTTACCCATTGTAGAAGTTTATATAATCAAAAAACTTTTTCAACAATCATAATAATAAAATAATCTTTTACTACCTGTAATATGGAAAAATTTTGTCAGAAATTCCTTTAATTAACAATTGTTAAATGTATATAACTTCCATACCTTATAATGAAACTATCATAAGTATATTTAATATATTATTTAATTAATATTTTAGTTTATTGCAATAGGACCAACAACAGAAAGTGCATTAATAAATAAGAATTTCAAAGTAAAATCGGTTGCTCAGAAACCTACACCACAAGAATTACTAATTGCTATCACAAAATAACCAAAGATTATATTGAGACTGTTAAAATCTTACTTGTATAATAGAATTGGATGTAAAAATGAAGTTTTTAATATTTGTTATATTACAAAAACCTAATCACTTAAAAGAACTATTATATTTACTATGATTAACATAACATTTATTCTAAAAACAAATATTGTGTTTACTACCATCACAATGTAAACAATTCTATAACTACCAAGTTTAAATAACAATTGGAATACAATATCAAAGGCACAAATGGTTCAACAGTCAGCCTTATAAAAATTTCCTATTTATTGAGCTTCTTGGAAGCTATATCTATATTTATCTATTCGATCACGCAACACCCTTATATTTTCATCGTCATCAAAAGCTTCACGTAAATAATATAATCTTAATTTTTGTTCATTGTGACATTCAAGAATATCCCAGTTTTGAAATAATTTAAAAGCATTTTTAACAGAATTGACGGCGGCACTTCAATGGGATTTAAAAACTAATTTATGTTTAAATGCCTTATTGACAATTATGAATTTTAAAAGGGTTTTACCGTTTATTTCACAAGAAAAGAAACTATTTTTGCATTTTAGTTTTCAGTTTGAAAGATATACGCGGACTAACAAATGTGTTTTACGTTCTTTATAGTTTGTAACAGAGTATAACAGAAAATCTAAAAAATTAATACTTTTTCTAAAATTATTTACGTATTAATATAGAGTGTAAACAAAAATTAAAAAGTTTAAGCATAAGGGAGAAAATTAATCTTATAAAAGAAGTGGAACGTGGGCTCAAAAGAAAAAAGAATATAGCCAAAGACTTTGGTATTTCCGCAAAGACTTTATCAACCATTTTAAAAACCACTGACTTAATTGTAGCTGCTGAAGATAAAAAATGACCACCCTTCTAGAAAAAGGCTAAAAGTGCCTCTTTTTCCAATCTGGAGAAAGCTATGATTGAATGGTTTAGGTATGCACGTAATAAAAATATTCCGATTTCGGGACCTGTACTGTTAGAAAAATTAGAAGAGTTCGCGCGCCTATTACATTATGATAATTTCAAAGCAAGTCAGGGTTGGCTGGAGAATTTCAAAAAAAGGAACCTCGTCATTCAAAATGTAATATGTGGTTAAAGTGCAAAAGTGTCTGAAAACGATTGTGAACTTTGGAGGCATACAGCCTTAATACCATTACTGCAAGAATATGAACATAGCAATATTATTAACGCAGATTAAACTGCTTTGTTTTTTAAATGCTTACCGGATAAAACTTTGACTTTTTTAAATGAAAAGTGTTACGGTGGGAAACGCAGTAAGGAAAGAGTGACTTTAATGATAGGAGCTAAAAATGAATGATATATATATATATATATATATATATATATATATATATATATACTTATACGTAAGTGTGTAAACTTCTCTGAACAAATTGGTCCAGCACGTACAATATTTTTAGAGGGTGAACCACTACCAATGACCCATGAGTTTAAATACTTGGGGTCTATTATAAATGATGAGGAACAGCTGACTCGGATGTAAAACATCGTATTAATGTTGGTTGGATGAAGTGGAGATCGGTCTCTGGTGTGTTGTGCGACAAAAATATGTCTATACGATTAAAAGGCAAGATTTATAAAACAGTCGTTAGGCCTGCTTTGGCATACAGTGCAAAAACATGGGCGAGACTGGCTAAACACAATCAACAGATGCACGTGGCAGAGATGAGAATGCTACGATGGTGTGTGGGTGTCACGAAGAAAGATCATGTACGTAATGAACATATTCGAGGTTCATTAAGTGTTCAATCAATTAAGGATTTTATGGATGAATCTCAATTGAAGTGGTATGGACATGTTCAACGTCAAAATCAGAACCACATAGTGCACCGAGTTTTGGCAATAGATGAACGTAAAAGAAAACCAGGCAGGCCAAAAAGTACCTGGAATAGGTCTTCCCTGAAGCTTCAATGTGATTATGACATACCTCCGGAAATAGTTTATAATAGAAGAGAATACTCCTTAAGAACACGCCTACCCCGATAAGGGAGCAGTTGGAACAATTGCATTAAAGGCGAAGATAAAGAAGAAGAAGAAGATGTAAGTGTGTAACTGACTTTTTAATAACTCGAATTATTGATAATTCGAATTACTTTGGTGTCCCTTCGACTTCGACTTATCGAGGTTTGACTGAATGCCAAATCATGGCTAAAACAGTCTCATATTTATTTTGGTGCCATCTTCATTGGGCACTGCATTTTTTGTTTTTTTAGGGCTTTTGATTACATCCGTACCATCTGTGAATAAATTATACGGCCGAAAATGCCATTTAGGAAAGCTCTGTTTATTTTTCTACCGATATTGATCATTTTTTTGTCTTTTCGCGTTTAATATCAACTATTAATTTTAACCACTCAAAATGTTTTTTGACTATATCGTTATTTATAAACCGATTTTGACTATTCTTAAACAAAACAAAAGAAAATCGAGTACTTTATTGAAACATAAGTCGTGCTAGACGCCGAAGGCACTAAACGCGCAGCGTTTCTAATACGCGTCCACTGCGGTTCAAAACAAAATCGCGTAGCGATTTTATTAATTAATTACTATTAATTAATTACTTTGGTGTCCCTTCGACTTATCGAGGTTTGACTGAATGCCAAATCATGGCTAAAACAGTCTCATATTTATTTTGGTGCCATCTTCATTGGGCACTGCATTTTTGTTTTTTTTTAGGGCTTTTGATTACATCCGTACCATCTGTGAATAAATTATACGGTCGAAAATGC
>JARFIZ010000296.1:0-13658 GCA_036325965.1 Sinopyrophorus schimmeli
GTAGCGGGTGTAGGGCGGAGGGTGGGGGGGGTCCGGGACGGGAAAGCCTTCTCGACTGGTCAGGCGGGAAGGGAGTTCCTGGTGCAAGAAACCTGGGGATATAGGCGTTGGACCTGGTTCAGAACTGGGTATGAGGACGTTGCACCTGTGTCAGACACCTGGATGAGTACGTTGGCACCTGGTGCAAGTCAGACACCTGGGGATATAAGGAGTACGTTTGGCACCTGGTGCTTAAAGTCAGACACCTGGGGATATGAAGGAGTACGTTTCGGCACCTGGTGCTCGAAGTCAGACACCTGGGGATATGAAGGGAGTACGTTTCGGCACCTGGTGCTCAAAGTCAGACACCTGGGGATATGAAGGGAGTACGTTTCGGCACCTGGTGCTCGAAGTCAGACACCTGGGGATATGAAGGGAGTACGTTTCGGCACCTGGTGCTCGAAGTCAGACACCTGGGGGATATGAAGAAAGTACGTTTTAGCACCTGGTGCTCAAAGTCAGACACCTGGGGATATGAAGGAGTACGTTTCGGCACCTGGTGCTCAGTCAGACACCTGGGGATATGAAGGAGTACGTTTCGGCACCTGGTGCTCAAGTCAGACACCTGGGGATATGAAGGGAGTACGTTTCGGCACCTGGTGCTCGAAGTCAGACACCTGGGGATATGAAGGAGTACGTTTCGGCACCTGGTGCTCAAAGTCAGACACCTGGGGATATGAAGGAGTACGTTTCGGCACCTGGTGCTCAAGTCAGACACCTGGGGATATGAAGAGTACGTTTCGGCACCTGGTGCTCAAGTCAGACACCTGGGGATATGAAGGAGTACGTTTCGGCACCTGGTGCTCGAGTCAGACACCTGGGGATATGAAGGGAGTACGTTTCGGCACCTGGTGCTCAGTCAGACACCTGGGGATATGAAGAGTACGTTTCGGCACCTGGTGCTCGAAGTCAGACACCTGGGGATATGAAGGAGTACGTTTGGCACCTGGTGCTCAAAGTCAGACACCTGGGGATATGAAGGGAGTACGTTTCGGCACCTGGTGCTCGAAGTCAGACACCTGGGGATATGAAAGTACGTTTGGACCTGATCTAGAAAGATACCTGGGGATATGAGGAGTACTTCGGAACCTAGTGCTGAAGTCAGACACCTGGGGATATAAAGGAGTACGTTTGGCACCTGGTGTCTGAGGTCAGAAACCTGGGGATATAAGAGTACGTTCGGACCTGGTGCTAGTCAGACACCTGGGGATATGAAGGGAGACATGTTTACGGAACCTAGTGCTTAGGTCAGACACCTGGGGATATAAGGAGTACGTTTCGGCACCTGGTGCTTGAAGTCAGACACCTGGGGATATAAGAGTAGTTGGACCTGGTGCTTCGGTCAGACACCTGGGATATGAGGAGTAGTTTCGGACCTGGTGCTAGTCAGACACCTGGGATATGAGAGTACGTTCGGACCTGGTGCTCAAGGTCAGACACCTGGGGATATGAAGGAGTACGTTTCGGACCTGGTGCTCGAGGTCAACACCTGGGGATATGAAGGAGTACGTTTGGGACCTGGTGTCTAGTCAGACACCTGGGGATATGAGGGAGTACATTTACGGACACCTGGTGCTCGAGTCAGACACCTGGGGATATGAAGGAGTACGTTTGGCACCTGGTGCTGAGTCAGACACCTGGGTATAGGAGTAGTTTGGACCTGGTGTAGGCAGAACCTGGGGATATGAAGTATACTGGACTAGTGCTCAGGTCAGACACCTGGGATATAAGAGTGTTTCGGCACCTGGTGCTCAGTCAGACACCTGGGGATATGAAGGAGTACGTTTCGGACCTGGTGCTAGTCAGACACCTGGGGATATGAAGGAAGTACGTTTCGCACCTGGTGCTGCAGGTCAGACACCTGGGGATATGAGGAGTACGTTTCGGACCTGGTGCTGAGTCAACACCTGGGGATATGAGAGTACGTTTGGACCTGGTGCTGAAGTCAGACACCTGGGGATATGAAGTACGTTTGGCACCTGGTGCTCAGTCAGACACCTGGGGATATGAGGAGTACGTTACGTCGGCACCTGGAGTGTCTTTCATGGTCAGACACCTGGGGATATGAAGGGAGTTACGTTTCGTCGACCTGGTGCTGAGTCAGACACCTGGAGGATATTCGGACCGGTGCTGTCAGACACGGTTGCTGGTGGCTCAGTCAGACACCTGGGATATGAAGAGTGTTTGGCACCTGGTGCTCGAGTCAGACACCTGGGGATATGAGGAGTACGTTTCGGCACCTGGTGCAGTCAGACACCTGGGGATATGAGGAGTACGTTTGGACCTGGTGCTAGTCAGACACCTGGGGATATGAAGGAGTACGTTTGGGACCTGGTGCTAGACAGACACCTGGGGATATGAAGGAGTACTTCGGACCTGGTGCTAAGTCAGACACCTGGGGATATAAGGAGTACGTTTCGCACCTGGTGCTCAGTCAGACACCTGGGGATATGAAGAGTACGTTTCGGACCTGGTGCTAGTCAGACACCTGGGGATATGAAGGGAGTACGTTTGGACCTGGTGCTAGTCAGACACCTGGATGAGAGCGTTCGGACCTGGTGTCAGACAACCTGGGGATATGAAGGAGTACTTGGAACCTGGTGCTTTAAGTCAGACACCTGGGGATATGAAAGGAGTAGTTTGGCACCTGGTGCTTAGTCAAGACACCTGGGGATATAAGAGTACGTTTGGACCTGGTGCTAGTCAGACACCTGGGGATATAAGGAGTACGTTTGGAAACCCGGTGCTAAGTCAGACACCTGGGGATATAAAGGAGTACGTTTGGGACCTGGTGCTCGAGTCAGACACCGGGGGTAAGGGTACGTTTATTTGTAAAATGGGATATGAAGGAGTACGTTTGGACCTGGTGCTCGAGTCAGACACCTGGGGATATAAGGAGTACGTTTGGCACCTGGTGTCAAGTCAGACACCTGGGGATATGAAGAGTACGTTTCGGACCTGGTGCTAGTCAGACACCTGGGGATATAAAGGGTACGTTTCGGCACCTGGTGCTCGAGGTCAGAACATCTGGGGATATGAGGGAGATTACGGAACCTAGTGCTTAGGGGCAGACACCTGGGGGATATAAGAGGAGTATGTTTTGGGACCTGGTGCTTGAGGTCAAACACCTAGGGGATATAAGAGGAGTACGTTTCGGACCTGGTGCTCAGGCAGATACCTGGGGATATGAGGGGAGTACATTACGGAACCTAGTGCTTGAGGTCAGACACCTGCGGGATATAAAGGGAGTACGTTTCGGACCTGGTGCTTGAGGTCAAACACCTGAGGATATAAGAGAGTACGTTTGGGACCTGGTGTCTAGGCAGATACCTTGGGGATATGAGGGGAGTACATTACGGAACATAGTGCTCGAGGTCAGACACCCGCGGGATATAAAAGGAGTACGTTTCGGCACCTGGTGCTCGAGGTCAAAAACCTGGGGATATGAGAAATACGTTTCGGGACTTGGTGATCTAGACAAGATACCTGGGGGATATGAGGGGAGTACGTTACGGAACCTAGTGCTTGAAGTCAGACACCTGCGGGATATAAAGGGAGTACGTTCGGACCTGTGCTCGAGGTCAGACACCTGGGGATATGAGGGGAGTACGTTACGAGACCTGGTGCTTGGGGATTGACACCTGGGGATATGAGGGAAGTACGTTTCGTAACCTGGTGCTTGAGGTTAGACACCTAGGGAATATAAGGGCAGTACGTTACGAGACCTGGTGCTTGAGGATTGACACCTCGGGGACATGAGGGACGTACGTTTCGGGACCTGGTGCTCGAGGTTAACACCTGGGGATATGAAGGGAGTACGTTTGGGACCTGGTGCTCTAGGTCAGACACCTGGGGATATAAGGGAGTACGTTTCGGAACCTGGTGCTCAAGGTCAGACACCTGGGGATTGAAGGAAGTACGTTTCGGACCTAGTGCTTGAGGTCAAACACCTGGGGATATGAGAGAGTAGTTTTGGGACCAGTGATTAGTCAGATACTGGATATAGAATTCGACCTAAGTGCTGAGGTCAGACACCATGGGGATATGAAGGAAGTACGTCGTGGCACCTAGCGCTTAAGGTTAGACACCTGGGGGATATAAGTGGAGTATGTTTTGGGACCTGGTGCTTAAGGTCAGACACTTGAGGAATATGAGGGAAAAACGTTTCGGGACATGGTGCTCAAGGTCAGACACCTGGGATATGAGGAAGATCCGGTTTAGACAACCCGGTTAGTGTATTCGGACTGTCTAAGTCAGACCTGGGGATATGAAGGATATTTCGGAATCTGTGCTCAAGGTCAGACACCTGGGGGATATAAGTGGAGTACGTATCGGTTTCGTTTGGTTTTCGGACCTGTCGCTTTTCAGACCTTGGTTAGTTCAGTTTTCGGTTTTGGTTTTCGGTTTTCGGTTTTCGGTTTCGGTTTTCGGTTTTCGGTTTCGGTTTCGGTTTTCGGTTTTCGGTTTTCGGTTTTCGGTTTTCGGTTTTGGTTTTCGGTTTTCGGTTTTTGGTTTTCGGGGTTGTTTCGAGACCTGGTGATCTAGACAAGATATCTGAGGGATATGAGGGGTGTACATTACGGAACCTAGTCCTGGAAGTCAGACACCTGCGGGATATGAAGGGAGTACGTTTCGGCACCTGGTGCTCGAGGTCAAACATCTGGGGATATGAGGCCAGTACATTACGAAACCTAGTGCTTAAGGTCAGACACCTGGGGGATATAAGAGGAGTATGTTTTGGGACCTGGTGCTTGAGGTCAAACACCTGAAGGATATGAGAGGAGTACGGTTTGGGACCAGGTGGTCTAGACAAGATACCTGGGGATATGAGGGGAGTACATTACGGAACCTAGTGCTGGAAGTCAGACACCTGCGGGATATGAAGGGAGTACGTTTCAGCACCTGGTGCTCGAAGTCAGACACCTGGGGATATGAAGGAAGTACGTTTTGGCACCTGGTGCTCAAAATCAGACACCTGGGGGATATGAAGGGAGTACGTTTCGGCACCTGGTGCTCAAAGTCAGACACCTGGGGATATGAAGGGAGTACGTTTCGGCACCTGGTGCTCGAAGTCAGACACCTGGGGGATATGAAGGGAGTACGTTTTAGCACCTGGTGCTCGAAGTCAGACACCTGGGGATATGAAGGGAGTACGTTTTGGCACCTGGTGCTTGAAGTCAGACGCCTGGGGGATATGAAGGGAATACGTTTCGACACCTGGTGCTCGAAGTCAGACACCTGGAGGATATGAAGGGAGTACGTTTCAGCACCTGGTGCTCGAAGTCAGACACCTGGGGGATATGAAAGAAGTACGTTTCGGCACCTGGTGCTCAAAATCAGACACCTGGGGGATATGAAGGGAGTACGTTTCGACACCTGGTGCTCGAAGTCAGACACCAAGGGGAAATGAAAAGAGTACGTTCCGGGACCTGGTGATCTAGACAAGATACCAGGGAGATATGAAGGAGTACATTACGGAACCTAGTGCTTAAAGTCAGACACCTGGCGGGTATGAAAAGAGTACGTTTCGGCACCCGGTGCTTGAGATCAAACACCTAGGGGATATAAGAGGAGTACGTTTCGGCACCTGGTGCTCGAGGTCAAACATCTGGGGATATGAGGGGAGGACATTACGGAACCCAGTGCTTAAGGTCAAACACCTGGGGGATATAAGAGGAGTATGTTTTGGGACCTGGTGCTTGAGGTCAAACACCTGAAGGATATGAGAGAAGTACGGTTTGGGACGGTGATCTAGACAAGATACCTTGGGGATATGAAGGAGTACATTACGGAACATAGTGCGCGAGGTCAGACACCCGCGGGATATAAAGGAGTACGTTTCGGCACCTGGTGCTCGAGGTCAAAAACCTGGGGATATAGAGATACGTTCGGACCTGGTGTCTGACAAGACACCTGGGGATATGAGGGATACGTTCGGAACCTAGTGCTTGAAGTCAGACACCTGCGGGATATAAAGGGAGTACGTTTCGGCACCTGGCGTTCGAGGTCAGACCCTGGGAATATAAGAGTACGTTTGGACCTGGTGCTTTAGTTGACACCTGGGGATATGAGGAGTACGTTTCGGAACCTGGTGTCTAGTAGACACCTGGGGATATAAGGGAGTACGTTACGGACCTGGTGCTCAAGTCAGACACCTGGGGAATAAGGAGTACGTTTTGGGACCTGGTGCTCGAGGCCAAATACTTGGTGGATATGAGGGCAGTACGTTTCGGGACCTGGTGATCTAGACAAGATACCTGGGGGATATAAGGAGTACATTACGGAACCTAGTGCTCAAAGTCAGGCACCTGGGGGATTTGAAGGAAGTACGTTTCGGCACCTGGTGCTTGAGGTCAAACACCTGGGGGATATGAGAGGAGTACGTTTTGGGACCAGGTGCTTGAGGTCAGACACCTAGGGGATATGAGGGAAATATATTACGAAACCAAGTGCTCGAGGTCAGACACCAGGGGGATATGAAGGAAGTACGTCGTGGCACCTAGTGCTTAAGGTTAGACACCTGGGGGATATAAGTGGAGTATGTTTTGGGACCTGGTGCTTAAGGTCAGACACTTGAGGAATATGAGGAAACGTTTCGGGACATGGTGCTCAAGGTCAGACACCTGAGGGATAAGAGGGAAATCCATTACGAACCCTAGTGATCGAGTCAACACCGGGGATATGAAGAGTACGTTTCGGACCTGGTGCTCAAGGGCAGACACCTGGGGATATAAGGAGTATACGTTTCGGTTTCGCGTGGTTGTCGTGGTTCAGTTACAGGTTTGGGTTTCGGTGAGTTTCGTTTTCGGCCTGGTTTCAGGTTTCAGGTCACTTGGTTGGTTATGTCAGGGTGTTTGGTTGGTGGTGGTTGTTTCGCGTTTTGGTTTGGTTTATGTGGGTGTTTCGGCACTGGTGTCAGTCAGACACCTGGGGTTTGATACGGGTTGTTTCGGACCTGGTGCTCAGTCAGACACCTGGGGATATGAGGAGTACGTTTCGGTGTCTACCTGGTTAAAGTCATTACGACCTGGTTCTGGATATGAAGGAGTACGTTTCGGCACCTGGTGCTCAAGTCAGACACCTGGGGATATGAGAGTACGTTTCGGCACCTGGTGCTCAGTCAGACACCTGGGGATATAAGGAGTACGTTTCGGACCTGGTGCTCAAGTCAGACACCTGGGGATATGAAGGAGTACGTTTTCGGCACCTGGTGCTAGTCAGACACCTGGATATGAGGAGTACGTTTACCTGGTCAGCAGAACCTGGGATATGAAGTACTTCGGCACCTGGTGCTCAAGTCAGACACCTGGGGATATGAAGGAGTACGTTTTGGCACCTGGTGCTCAAATCAGACACCTGGGGATATGAAGGGAGTACGTTTCGGCACCTGGTGCTCAGTCAGACACCTGGGGATATGAAGGAGTACGTTTCGGACCTGGTGCTCAAGTCAGACACCTGGGGATATGAAGGAGTACGTTTGGCACCTGGTGCTCGAAGTCAGACACCTGGGGATATGAAGGAGTACGTTTCGGACCTGGTGCTCAAGTCAGACACCTGGGGATATGAAGGAGTACGTTTCGGCACCTGGTGCTCAAAGTCAGACACCTGGGGATATGAAGGAGTACGTTTCGGCACCTGGTGCTCGAAGTCAGACACCTGGGGATATGAAGGAGTACGTTTCGGCACCTGGTGCTCAGTCAGACACCTGGGGATATGAAGGAGTACGTTTCGGCACCTGGTGCTCAGTCAGACACCTGGGGATATGAAGGAGTACGTTCGGCACCTGGTGCTCAAGTCAGACACCTGGGGATATAAGGAGTACGTTTCGGCACCTGGTGCTGAAGTCAGACACCTGGGGATATGAAGGAGTACGTTTCGGACCTGGTGCTCAAGTCAGACACCTGGGGATATGAAGGAGTACGTTTCGGACCTGGTGCTGAAGTCAGACACCTGGGGATATGAGGAGTATGTTTCGGGACCTGGTGCTTAGTCAGACACCTGGGGATATGAGGAGTACGTTTCGGACCTGGTGCTCAGTCAGACACCTGGGGATATGAAGGAGTACATTACGGCACCTGGTGCTAAAGTCAGACACCTGGGGGATATGAAGGAGTAGTTTTGGGACCTTGCTGAAAGGGTCAAACCTGGGGAATGGGGTCGTTTCGGACCTGGTTAAGGAAAACCCCGGGGGTATGGGTAGTTAGGGACCTGGGTTGAAAAGGAAACCCGGGGAATGGGGTCGTTTCGGACCGGGCTCAGGAGACACCTGGGGATTGGGTCGTTTCGGACCTGGGCTCGAAAGACACCTGGGGATATGGGGGTATTCGGACCTGGGTAAAGAGACCCTGGGGAATGGGGTATTTCGGCACCTGGGCTGAAGTCCACCTGGGGAATGAAAGGGATTGGACCTGGGGCCCGTGCACCGGGGAATGAAGGAGTAGTTTCGGAATGGTGCTTAAAGTCAACACCTGGGGATATAAAATACGTTTTGGGACCAGGTGCTTTAGGTCAGACACCTGGTGGATATGAGGGCAGTACGTTTCGGGACTTGGTGCTCAAGTCAGACACCTGGGGATATGAAGGAGTACGTTTCGGCACCTGGTGCTCAAGTCAGACACCTGGGGATATGAAGGAGTACGTTTCGGCACCTGGTGCTCAAGTCAGACACCTGGGGATATGAAGGAGTACGTTTTGGCACCTGGTGCTCAAGTCAGACACCTGGGGATATGAAGGAGTACGTTTCGGCACCTGGTGCTCAAGTCAGACACCTGGGGATATGAAGGAGTACGTTTGGCACCTGGTGCCAAGTCAGACACCTGGGGATATGAAGGAGTACGTTTCGGCACCTGGTGCTCAAGTCAGACACCTGGGGATATGAAGGAGTACGTTTGGCACCTGGTGCTCAAAGTCAGACACCTGGGGATATGAAGGAGTACGTTTGGCACCTGGTGCTAGTCAGACACCTGGGGATATGAAGAGTATGCACCTGGTGCTCAGTCAGACACCTGGGGATATGAAGGAGTACGTTTCGGCACCTGGTGCTCAAGTCAGACACCTGGGGATATGAAGGAGTACGTTTCGGCACCTGGTGCTCAAGTCAGACACCTGGGGATATGAAGGAGTACGTTTCGGCACCTGGTGCTCAAGTCAGACACCTGGGGATATGAAGGAGTACGTTTCGGCACCTGGTGCTCAAGTCAGACACCTGGGGATATGAAGGAGTACGTTTGGCACCTGGTGCTCAAGTCAGACACCTGGGGATATGAAGGAGTACGTTTCGGCACCTGGTGCTCGAAGTCAGACACCTGGGGATATGAAGGAGTACGTTTGGCACCTGGTGCTCAAGTCAGACACCTGGGGATATGAAGGAGTACGTTTCGGCACCTGGGTCAAGTCGCACCTGGGGATTGAAGGAGACTTTGATGGGCTCAAGTCAGCACCTGGGGTAAAGGGGAACGGGACCCGGGAAGTGCACCGGGGTTGAAGGAGACTTTGGCCCCGGGCTAAGTAACACCTGGGGTTGAAGGAGACGTTTGGACCGGGCTGTCGAACCGGGGAATGAAGGAGTATTCGGCACCTGGTGCTCGAAGTCAGAACCGGGGATATGAAGGAGTACGTTTGGCACCGGTGCTCAAGTCAGACCCTGGGGATATAGAGTATTTCCATGGGCCAAACGAACCGGGGAAAAAGGGAGACGGGCACCGGGCCAAATCAGAACCAGGGAAAAAAGTACGCGGACCGGGCGAACAGAACCGGGGACGAAGGAAACGCGGACCGGGAAGAGAACCGGAGGAAGAAGGAACGCGGCACCGGGCCGAGGCAGAACGGGGAGAAGGACGGGACCAGGGCCGAACGACATGGGGGAAGGAGAAGACGCGGACAGGGCGGAAACGCACCTGGGGAAAAAGGAAGACGACAGGGCCAAAGAGCAACGAGGGAAAAAGGAGCGGACCGGGCGAAGAGAACCAGGAAAGAAGGGACGCGCACCGGGCGAAGAGACACCGGGGGAAAAGGAGACGCGGACCGGGCCAAGCAGAACCGGGGAAGAAGAAGGACGGGCACCGGACCGAACAGAACCCGGGGAAGAAAAAACGCGGACCGGGAAAGAAACCCGGGCGAAAAAGACGGGACCGGGCCAAAGAGCAACGGGGAAGAAGGAGACGAGACCGGCCAAACCGCACCGAGGGAAGAAGAAGACGCGGACCGGGCCGAATCAAACCGGGGAAGAAGGAGACGCGGCACCGGGGCGGAACAGAACCGGGGAAGAAAGAGGGCCCGGGCCCAAGAGAACCGGAGACAGAAGGAAGAACGCACCTGGGCAAAGCGACACCGGGGCAAGAAGGAGACGCGGAGGGCCATCAACACCGGGGAAGAAAGACGCGCACCGGGCCAAAGGCACCGGAAAAGAAGGAAGACGGGACCGGTGCCAAAACGAACAGGGGAAGAAGGAACGCGGACCGGGCCGAAGCAGAACCGGAGAAAGAAAAGACGGGACCGGGCCAAAACGAACCGGGGATTGAAGGAACGCGGCCCGGGCCCAAGAGAACCGGGGAAGAAGGAAGACACGCACCGGGCGAAAGACACCGGGGCAAGAAGGAACGCGGACCGGGCCAAAGAGCACCGGAAAAAGAAAAAACGGGACCGGGCCAAAACAGAACCGGGGAAGAAGGGGACCGGCACCGGGCCAAAGAGCACCGGGCAAAAGGAGACCGGACCTTGGGGAACAGAACCTGGGGTATAAGGAACGTTTTAACCGGTTCCGGCAACACCTTAAAATATCTGGCACCTTCTAAGTAACCCGGGGATAAAAACGTTTTGGATGGTGCTCGAATGAACCTATAAAAGGGAACTTTGGCAGGGCTCGAAGTAACCCTGGGGAATAAATACGTTTCGGCCCGGGCCAAGAGAACCCTGGGGAAAAAAGTAAACCGACCGGGCGAATCAGAACCGGGGTAGAAATATTTACCGGTTAAAACGCCCTAGAAATGAAGGAAACTTTTGGCACCGGTTCAAAAAAACCCCGGGGAAAAAAAGTAATTTCGGCACCGGTTAAAGTAACACCAACAAAGGGACGTTTCCATGGTGTAACAACACCGGGAATAAAATATTTTGGGACCGGTTAATCAGAACCTGGGGATAAAGACGTCTCGGCATTCTTAATCAACACCACATAAAAGGGGTATTTGGCACCGGGTTAAATAACCCGGGGATATGAAACGTTTTGGACCTGGTTCGAAGCGCCCGGGGATATAAAGGGTATTTCGGCACCGGTTAATCAAACCGGGGATAGAAAGTATTTCCACCTTGCTCGAATCAGAACCTGGGGATAAAGGGAGAGTTTCGGTACCTTGCTAAACAGACATGGGGTATAAAAACGTTTAACCGGTTAATAGACACCAGGGATATAAAAATCGTTTTTACCGGGCCAAATCAGAACCGGGGAAGAAAGTATTTCAACCGGTTAATAGACACCAGAATATAAGGAAACGTTTTGGACCGGTTCAAAATGAACCGGGGTATAAAGACCGGACCTAACCAAATAGACACCGGGGCAATAAAAGGGTATTCGGCACCGGTTTTGAATCAAACAGGGGAAAGATAGACGTTTCGACAGGTTAATCAAACCGGGGATTTAAAAATAGTTTACCGGGCCAATAGACCCTAATGAAGGGAACGTTTACACCGGTTCAAGAACCCACAAAGAAATACGTTTGGTATGGGCCGAAATTAGAACCTGGGGATAAAAGGGACGTTTCGGAACGGGCCAAAGCGAACCTCATATAAGGAAACGTTACGGCACCGGGTTTAAAGTAAACCGGGGATTTGAAGGTATACGGCGACAGGTGCCAGTAAACCTGGGGTATAAAGACCGGCACCTGGTCTCGAAGCAGACACCTCGGATAGAAAGACTTTGGTACCGGGCCAAACAACACCGGGGATAAAAGGGACTTTCGAACCGGTTCAAGCAAACCCAATAGAAGAATCGTTTTTACCTTCCGAAACAGACCCTAATGAAGGAACGTTTAGCACCTTTCAACGAACCGGAGAAAGAAGGAAGTACGTTTTCACCTTGTAAAATAACCCGGGGATAAAAGGGACGTTTCGGACCGTTAAACGCACCGGGGATAGAAGGAATACGACGGCATTCGTAACAAAACCGGGGGTTTAAGATAGTATTTCGAATTTTCCAATCAGAACCGGGGTATAAAAAGACGTTTTACCTGGTCCGAATAACCCGGGGATATAAGGAACCAACCGGGCCAATCAGAACCGGGCTATAAAGAACTTTTTACCCCGAAACAGACACCTGGGGAATAAGGATCGTTTCGCACCTTCTCGAATGCCCGGAAATTAAAGGAAACGTTTTACCGGTTCCAAAACGCACCGGGGATATGAAGGAACGTTTGGCAAATTCCAAATCAACACCGGGGATATAAGGAAACGTTACCACCTTGGTGAAGTAAACCCGGGGATTTAAAAACTTTACATTTTCCGAACAGACACCTCAAAAAAAATTTTTGGCACCTTCTCAATAACCCGGGGATAAAGGATACTTTCGAACCGGTGTAACGCCCGGGTATAAAGAACTTTTACCTTCCGAAATTAGAACCGGGGATAGAAATACTTTCGGAACGGTTCAAAGAACACGGGGCAAAAGGAAACGCGGACCCGAACAAATGGGGAAAGGGTAACGTTTGAATTTTGGGTGAACGAACCGGGGCAAAAAAGGTTTTTGGACCGGTTAACGATCCTAATGAAAATACGTTTCCCTTTGGAATCAGAACCAAATAGGAGTACGTTTCGGAAGGGCTTAATCAGAACCGGGGTATGGGAAGAACTTTTAGCACTTGGGCCAATAACACCTATATAAGGAACGTTTCCACCTTCGAAGTCATAACCGGGGATATGAAAATACTTTCGGACCGGGGTGGAACAACACCTAGGGATATAAGGGTACTTTCGGCACCGGTTCAAGTGAACCGGGGAAAAAAGACGTTTCCATGGTTCCGTTAGACACCGGGGATATTAAAACGTTTGGACCGGTTTCCGAATCAAACCTTAAAAACGTTTCATGGTCCAAAATCAGAACCGGGGTATAAAAGAACGTTTTCATTCCGTAACCCGGGGTAAAAGGAAGTACCGGACCGGGCTCGAATCAGAAACATATAAGGAGCTTTGGACCTGGGTAAACAAACACGGGGATATAAGGAAAGTTTCCATTCTCGATTAGACACCGGGGATATAAGGAACGTTTTACACCGGTCCGAAGTCAGAACGGGGTATAAAGAAATATCTCCCCGGTTCGACAAACCCCTAAAGGAAACGTTTCCAGGTTCAAGTCAGAACCGGGGTAAAATACGACACCTTCTAAAGTAACCCGGGGATAAAAAACTTTAGGGCCGAAAACCAACGGAACAAACAACGAACAACGCAAAACAAAACAATAAACAAGCAACAACAAACAAAGTAACCAACAAGAAACAAAATACGAACAACAAAAACAACGGAACCAACAAAACAATGGAACGCAACCGAACCAACAAAACCCGGAACAAACAAAAACCAACCGGGGAACAAACAAAACAACTCCGGAACAAAAAACCAACCGGGAACCAACC
>JARFIZ010000297.1:0-16849 GCA_036325965.1 Sinopyrophorus schimmeli
ACTTTTATTAATTATTTTTTGCAGACTTATCTTAAAATGATTCGAATGGATATGATAACAGACGAATCGGAAAACAAGGAGCTTGCTAGCAATGGAAACGATTCTGACAGTGATGATTCTGTTGATGACATATTTAAAAGACAATCACCAACTCTGCTTAATTTTCCGAAATAACAGTGGAGCAATTGGAAAGAATTCGACTCAACAAAGAGCAAGCTTTAAAACGTCAACTGGATCTGCTTAGGCAGAATATTGTCGAGCTTGAATCACACAGGACGAGCTCCACTTTAAGCCAAAGAGATGATCTGCAACCCGATAATTCGATTGCAATTGAAGAAAAGCTGGAAGAACCTTTAATTTTAGATCGAAGCCCAGATATCTATAAAGAAACTGAAAATTTTTTTTTTTTGTATACATATAAGGTATGAATAAATTAAATTTATTTTGAACTTCTTTAACTTATATTAAATGATTTTGATTGGTTCATTTTTGAATGCAGAAAAAAAACAAAGTTTTTTAATCATTACGACTCGATTGACGATTGAAATACGTTGAAAATGGAAACTCAAAGCTTCAAATGCTGAAAATACGTTAATTAACTTTTTTAGAAACAGTCAAAAAAAAGGAAAACTTAAATTTGTTATGACTAAATTGTTTTTTTTTAAATATCTAAAAAAAAGTACAAAGCTATTTATTTTAATTTCTAATGAAAATGGAAGTGAACGCTAAAATGCTGAAAATACATTCATTTATGTTTTTAAAGGCATCCAAAAAAACAAACCTTTAATTTTTTAAGACTGGCTTTTTGGTTATTAAAATGCAACAAAAACCGCATCGGGGGCTTAAATACCCATCCGGAAACTATTCGAGTGTATTTTTAAGAAATCGAAACAAGAAGCACAAAGCCTTGTATTGAGTTGCATACTAATTTGTCTCCCCCTACACCCTCGTTAAGTATTTTATTATGTGTTCATGTTATTAAAATCTCGAGTGCAAAATGAAAAGATAAATCCCAATCTCATGTTAAAAGCAAGTATAATTTATTCTAATTATAATACGTAATAATATAACAATCAGAATTTTCTAACGGTAATATTTACAATAATATGTATTAACTAGTATTATTTTTTACAATTCAACTTTAATTGTTGATATATCATTTTTAATGATTTATAATGTAAGTTTCAATTGTTAATAAAAGTTTAATTTCAAACTCAATTAATTTAAAGAATTTTTATGAAAAAGATTTCTTATTATCTTTGCAAAAATAATACTTTAATTTTTTCAATAAAAGAATTTGAAATTTCTTAATACTAATGGAAAATTATTTTTGAATACGGAACCTTTTAAATACTGTTTTTTGAACTTTTTTTAAGATATGTTAAATTTAAAATTTAGCAGTTCAAATTAAATTTTAATTAAAATTGATTTTTTTATTAAATTGAATTTTCATTTGAAATATTATTTATTGAAAAATTTTTGAAAATTTTCGAAATTTTAATTTACATGCCTTCTTAACGATTTAAGCTTAAATTTAATTTTTTCAAAATAATGTTTTTTATTATATCTTATGGTTTACACAATAAAAAAAGGGCATTATAAAAACTCGTTAAACTCTAGGATTAAAATTTTAAAACAAAATTAGTTCCAGTTTAAAAATATTTTTAATTTCAAAAAAAAAATTTTATAAATTATTAATTTCTAAGTAATTACTATAAAATTTTTATTAAAATACCATTAAATTTTTAATAAATCTTATCATAAATCAAATTTTTTATAATTTGAAAATCCCAAATTGGAAATCAAAAAATTTAAATCTGTATTATATCGGGATTTATTTATATTTTTTTATTATACAAAAAAACTTATAAGCATTTAATACAGCATCTTTCAAATAAAATTTCAGTAAACAATAAATTTCAATTTGCTTTTGATAGCTATCCGATTTATTTAATTATTTTCCGGTGTACAATAACAAAATAAGCATTATCAAGCATTGAAACGGCCTCTTTGGCAATTTTCGAAAACACATGCTTCCAGTATAAATCAAATAATTTCAATAATATTTAAATTGTTGCTTTCTTTGATAGCTATCCGGGATTTATTTAATTATTTTTCCGGTGTACAATAAACACAAATGAAGCATTATCAAGCATTGAAACGGCCTCTTTGGCAATTTTCGAAAACACATGCTTCCAGTATAAATCAAATAATTTCAATAATATTTAAATTGTTGCTTTCTTTGATAGCTATCCGGGATTTATTTAATTATTTTTCCGGTGTACAATAAACACAAATGAAGCATTATCAAGCATTGAAACGGCCTCTTTGGCAATTTTCGAAAACACATGCTTCCAGTATAAATCAAATAATTTCAATAATATTTAAATTGTTGCTTTCTTTGATAGCTATCCGGGATTTATTTAATTATTTTTCCGGTGTACAATAAACACAAATGAAGCATTATCAAGCATTGAAACGGCCTCTTTGGCAATTTTCGAAAACACATGCTTCCAGTATAAATCAAATAATTTCAATAATATTTAAATTGTTGCTTTCTTTGATAGCTATCCGGGATTTATTTAATTATTTTTCCGGTGTACAATAAACACAAATGAAGCATTATCAAGCATTGAAACGGCCTCTTTGGCAATTTTCGAAAACACATGCTTCCAGTATAAATCAAATAATTTCAATAATATTTAAATTGTTGCTTTCTTTGATAGCTATCCGGGATTTATTTAATTATTTTTCCGGTGTACAATAAACACAAATGAAGCATTATCAAGCATTGAAACGGCCTCTTTGGCAATTTTCGAAAACACATGCTTCCAGTATAAATCAAATAATTTCAATAATATTTAAATTGTTGCTTTCTTTGATAGCTATCCGGGATTTATTTAATTATTTTTCCGGTGTACAATAAACACAAATGAAGCATTATCAAGCATTGAAACGGCCTCTTTGACAATTTTCGAAAACACATGCTTCCAGTATAAATCAAATAATTTCAATAATATTTAAATTGTTGCTTTCTTTGATAGCTATCCGGGATTTATTTAATTATTTTTCCGGTGTACAATAAACACAAATAAAGCATTATCCAGCATTGAAACGGCCTTTTTGGCAATTTTCGAAAAAAACATGCTTCCAGTATAAATCAAATAATTTCAATAATATTTAAATTGTTGCTTTCTTTGATAGCTATCCGGGATTTATTTAATTATTTTTTCGGTGTAAAATAAACACAAATAAAGCATTATCCAGCATTGAAACGGCCTTTTTGGCAATTTTCGAAAACACATGCTTCCAGTATAAATCAAATAATTTCAATAATATTTAAATTGTTGCTTTCTTTGATAGCTATCCGGGATTTATTTAATTATTTTTCCGGTGTACAATAAACACAAATGAAGCATTATCAAGCATTGAAACGGCCTCTTTGGCAATTTTCGAAAACACATGCTTCCAGTATAAATCAAATAATTTCAATAATATTTAAATTGTTGCTTTCTTTGATAGCTATCCGGGATTTATTTAATTATTTTTCCGGTGTACAATAAACACAAATGAAGCATTATCAAGCATTGAAACGGCCTCTTTGGCAATTTTCGAAAACACATGCTTCCAGTATAAATCAAATAATTTCAATAATATTTAAATTGTTGCTTTCTTTGATAGCTATCCGGGATTTATTTAATTATTTTTCCGGTGTACAATAAACACAAATGAAGCATTATCAAGCATTGAAACGGCCTCTTTGGCAATTTTCGAAAACACATGCTTCCAGTATAAATCAAATAATTTCAATAATATTTAAATTGTTGCTTTCTTTGATAGCTATCCGGGATTTATTTAATTATTTTTCCGGTGTACAATAAACACAAATGAAGCATTATCAAGCATTGAAACGGCCTCTTTGGCAATTTTCGAAAACACATGCTTCCAGTATAAATCAAATAATTTCAATAATATTTAAATTGTTGCTTTCTTTGATAGCTATCCGGGATTTATTTAATTATTTTTCCGGTGTACAATAAACACAAATGAAGCATTATCAAGCATTGAAACGGCCTCTTTGGCAATTTTCGAAAACACATGCTTCCAGTATAAATCAAATAATTTCAATAATATTTAAATTGTTGCTTTCTTTGATAGCTATCCGGGATTTATTTAATTATTTTTCCGGTGTACAATAAACACAAATGAAGCATTATCAAGCATTGAAACGGCCTCTTTGGCAATTTTCGAAAACACATGCTTCCAGTATAAATCAAATAATTTCAATAATATTTAAATTGTTGCTTTCTTTGATAGCTATCCGGGATTTATTTAATTATTTTTCCGGTGTACAATAAACACAAATGAAGCATTATCAAGCATTGAAACGGCCTCTTTGGCAATTTTCGAAAACACATGCTTCCAGTATAAATCAAATAATTTCAATAATATTTAAATTGTTGCTTTCTTTGATAGCTATCCGGGATTTATTTAATTATTTTTCCGGTGTACAATAAACACAAATGAAGCATTATCAAGCATTGAAACGGCCTCTTTGGCAATTTTCGAAAACACATGCTTCCAGTATAAATCAAATAATTTCAATAATATTTAAATTGTTGCTTTCTTTGATAGCTATCCGGGATTTATTTAATTATTTTTCCGGTGTACAATAAACACAAATGAAGCATTATCAAGCATTGAAACGGCCTCTTTGGCAATTTTCGAAAACACATGCTTCCAGTATAAATCAAATAATTTCAATAATATTTCAATTGTTGCTTTCTTTGATAGCTATCCGGGATTTATTTAATTATTTTTCCGGTGTACAATAAACACAAATGAAGCATTATCAAGCATTGAAACGGCCTCTTTGGCAATTTTCGAAAACACATGCTTCCAGTATAAATCAAATAATTTCAATAATATTTCAATTGTTGCTTTCTTTGATAGCTATCCGGGATTTATTTAATTATTTTTCCGGTGTACAATAAACACAAATGAAGCATTATCAAGCATTGAAACGGCCTCTTTGGCGATTTTCGAAAACACATGCTTCCAGTATAAATCAAATAATTTCAATAATATTTCAATTGTTGCTTTCTTTGATAGCTATCCGGGATTTATTTAATTATTTTTCCGGTGTACAATAAACACAAATGAAGCATTATCAAGCATTGAAACGGCCTCTTTGGCGATTTTCGAAAACACATGCTTCCAGTATAAATCAAATAATTTCAATAATATTTCAATTGTTGCTTTCTTTGATAGCTATCCGGGATTTATTTAATTATTTTTCCGGTGTACAATAAACACAAATGAAGCATTATCAAGCATTGAAACGGCCTCTTTGGCGATTTTCGAAAACACATGCTTCCAGTATAAATCAAATAATTTCAATAATATTTCAATTGTTGCTTTCTTTGATAGCTATCCGGGATTTATTTAATTATTTTTCCGGTGTACAATAAACACAAATGAAGCATTATCAAGCATTGAAACGGCCTCTTTGGCGATTTTCGAAAACACATGCTTCCAGTATAAATCAAATAATTTCAATAATATTTCAATTGTTGCTTTCTTTGATAGCTATCCGGGATTTATTTAATTATTTTTCCGGTGTACAATAAACACAAATGAAGCATTATCAAGCATTGAAACGGCCTCTTTGGCGATTTTCGAAAACACATGCTTCCAGTATAAATCAAATAATTTCAATAATATTTCAATTGTTGCTTTCTTTGATAGCTATCCGGGATTTATTTAATTATTTTTCCGGTGTACAATAAACACAAATGAAGCATTATCAAGCATTGAAACGGCCTCTTTGGCGATTTTCGAAAACACATGCTTCCAGTATAAATCAAATAATTTCAATAATATTTCAATTGTTGCTTTCTTTGATAGCTATCCGGGATTTATTTAATTATTTTTCCGGTGTACAATAAACACAAATGAAGCATTATCAAGCATTGAAACGGCCTCTTTGGCGATTTTCGAAAACACATGCTTCCAGTATAAATCAAATAATTTCAATAATATTTCAATTGTTGCTTTCTTTGATAGCTATCCGGGATTTATTTAATTATTTTTCCGGTGTACAATAAACACAAATGAAGCATTATCAAGCATTGAAACGGCCTCTTTGGCGATTTTCGAAAACACATGCTTCCAGTATAAATCAAATAATTTCAATAATATTTCAATTGTTGCTTTCTTTGATAGCTATCCGGGATTTATTTAATTATTTTTCCGGTGTACAATAAACACAAATGAAGCATTATCAAGCATTGAAACGGCCTCTTTGGCAATTTTCGAAAACACATGCTTCCAGTATAAATCAAATAATTTCAATAATATTTAAATTGTTGCTTTCTTTGATAGCTATCCGGGATTTATTTAATTATTTTTCCGGTGTACAATAAACACAAATGAAGCATTATCAAGCATTGAAACGGCCTCTTTGGCAATTTTCGAAAACACATGCTTCCAGTATAAATCAAATAATTTCAATAATATTTAAATTGTTGCTTTCTTTGATAGCTATCCGGGATTTATTTAATTATTTTTCCGGTGTACAATAAACACAAATGAAGCATTATCAAGCATTGAAACGGCCTCTTTGGCAATTTTCGAAAACACATGCTTCCAGTATAAATCAAATAATTTCAATAATATTTAAATTGTTGCTTTCTTTGATAGCTATCCGGGATTTATTTAATTATTTTTCCGGTGTACAATAAACACAAATGAAGCATTATCAAGCATTGAAACGGCCTCTTTGGCAATTTTCGAAAACACATGCTTCCAGTATAAATCAAATAATTTCAATAATATTTAAATTGTTGCTTTCTTTGATAGCTATCCGGGATTTATTTAATTATTTTTCCGGTGTACAATAAACACAAATGAAGCATTATCAAGCATTGAAACGGCCTCTTTGACAATTTTCGAAAACACATGCTTCCAGTATAAATCAAATAATTTCAATAATATTTAAATTGTTGCTTTCTTTGATAGCTATCCGGGATTTATTTAATTATTTTTCCGGTGTACAATAAACACAAATGAAGCATTATCAAGCATTGAAACGGCCTCTTTGGCAATTTTCGAAAACACATGCTTCCAGTATAAATCAAATAATTTCAATAATATTTAAATTGTTGCTTTCTTTGATAGCTATCCGGGATTTATTTAATTATTTTTCCGGTGTACAATAAACACAAATGAAGCATTATCAAGCATTGAAACGGCCTCTTTGGCAATTTTCGAAAACACATGCTTCCAGTATAAATCAAATAATTTCAATAATATTTAAATTGTTGCTTTCTTTGATAGCTATCCGGGATTTATTTAATTATTTTTCCGGTGTACAATAAACACAAATGAAGCATTATCAAGCATTGAAACGGCCTCTTTGACAATTTTCGAAAACACATGCTTCCAGTATAAATCAAATAATTTCAATAATATTTAAATTGTTGCTTTCTTTGATAGCTATCCGGGATTTATTTAATTATTTTTCCGGTGTACAATAAACACAAATGAAGCATTATCAAGCATTGAAACGGCCTCTTTGGCAATTTTCGAAAAACACATGCTTCCAGTATAAATCAAATAATTTCAATAATATTTAAATTGTTGCTTTCTTTGATAGCTATCCGGGATTTATTTAATTATTTTTCCGGTGTACAATAAACACAAATGAAGCATTATCAAGCATTGAAACGGCCTCTTTGGCAATTTTCGAAAAACACATGCTTCCAGTATAAATCAAATAATTTCAATAATATTTCAATTGTTGCTTTCTTTGATAGCTATCCGGGATTTATTTAATTATTTTTCCGGTGTACAATAAACACAAATGAAGCATTATCAAGCATTGAAACGGCCTCTTTGGCAATTTTCGAAAAACACATGCTTCCAGTATAAATCAAATAATTTCAATAATATTTCAATTGTTGCTTTCTTTGATAGCTATCCGGGATTTATTTAATTATTTTTCCGGTGTACAATAAACACAAATGAAGCATTATCAAGCATTGAAACGGCCTCTTTGGCAATTTTCGAAAAACACATGTTGGTAGAATAAAACTAAATAATTTCAATAAGATTTAAATAGTTTCCTTCTTTGATAGCTGTCCGGGATTTTTTTTATTATAATGGTTCCCAATTTCATTTAACGTAATGCATATATTTTCTGCAAATATTACCGATGGAAAGTTTCCAAGCTGAGTTCGCCTTTTTAGAAAATTTTTAAAATCCAATTTTGCATGACTAAACTGTTATCGTAATCGCACCGTAATGATTTTCATTGATTTTTTAGTGTACAAAATTAATCGAAAAATGTCTTTTGGAAATCGCAGAACAAACCCAGTTTTGTTTATTTTTAATTTAATTTGAGAAGCGATAAAAAATTAATTAAGGGATTTTTAAAGTGGGCGCTTCGAAAGTCTTAGTATTATCTCGTACGCCTCTGGAATTTTAATTGGGCGGACAAGAAAATAATTTCGGTTTTTACAAATCGATAACGTTACTTCGGCCAATGTTACAATTTTTTTTGTTTGATCGTTGACATTAGTGACTTAACTAATTTTTGAAACCAATTACTCAGCATTTGGTGCACATATACTTTTTTGCCAACCCGAAGGCAAGTTATTAAGTCCTTATCGTCGAGGTCGGCCTGCTTACCCATATCTTTGTGTTATCTACAAACTCGAGCAGTTCTAATTTTATTTTCGTTGAATGCGGACGTATTTCATAAGCCTTTATTTTGTATTGGCACTTTTAAATTAATTAAATCGGAACGGTTAATTAATAATTGTAGAGTGAGTGCACGTTATGGAAAGAGTCTTCTCAAGCTGAGGTTCGATTACAATTGCTTTTAATTTTTTTTTTAGCGTGTTAGCTCAATTTCTTTATCTCTTTTCAAATTGATTATTATAATTACCAGTATTCATTTTACGTCGATCTTTTATTGATTTTTAGTTGAAATTAACATTTCTTTGTTTCGTAAGAGCTTTCAGTTTTTTTCAAAATTCTAGCATTGGCGGAAGTGGATAACGATTACCCACTTTGACCTCGTCGACTTAAACATTTTATTTTAATTCGAAGTTATGAAACGGCAAATCGATAAATTGAAAGGCCTTAAATTGTTTATTTAATTTTCTTCAAATTTGATCGCGAACAAATTTGATCGCGAATTTGGATTTGGATTTGGCAGCCTTTTTGGCTTCGGATAGGCCTAAGAAACCATAGGCGCGCTATTTCATAGCTTGAAGAAAACGTTTAAAAAAAAAATAGGTGGGTTTTAGTCCATGTTTTTTTGGCAAAAAATGAAAAAAATAGAATTGCTTTATATTGCAAGGGGACGTTCCTATGTACCCCAAGTAACTATAGCCGGTGTCATTTCTTGGCGCTCTCGCTCGAAAATAAAAATTTTGGCCCTTTTGAAAAATTAAATTTGGCTCTAAAATGAAACTTTTAAAACGCAATAACTTTTTTATTTTTGAGAAGCGCCTGGAAATATTTTATTTTCAAATGTATTAGGCCTTAATACGCCAGAATCCGGTCCTAACTCAAAACCTCCAAAATCGCCAAAAAACTTGATGTTAACTCATGTTTTTTTGGCAAAAAAAATAGAATTGCTAATAGAATTGTCTAATGATTTTTAAATTTTAGGCAATTTTTGAATTACGGCGGATTATACGATAGAGAAAAGCTCTTTTGGAAGAGAATACAAGATGTTGTAATTACAGCAGCTTGTGCACCTCCAGGAGGTGGTCGAAATCAATTAACACGGCGTTTTGTTCGTCATTTCGGGATGCTACTTATTGCTCCACCGAATGAATACTGTTTGAAGGCTATATTTAAGGTACTTAAGCAATGGTACACTATATTAAACTTTTTACAATTAATTGTTTTAGGCTATTATTCGCGGATTTTTGTTTGATTTTTCAAATCCCGTACGCGATTTAAGCGATTCCATGGTAAATGCAGCTGTTGAAATGTACGATAAGATTGCTGAAGATCTGTTACCAACACCGGCGAAGTCTCATTACGTATTCAATTTGAGTGATCTCTCGAAATGTGTTCAGGGTATTTTACAAGCAGATTCTGGAACTTTAAGAGAAGCTTCGGCTATGATGAGGTAAATTAAACATGTCTCAAAGATTAGTTTTAAGTAGAAACAAATTTTAGATTATTCTACTACGAATGTTTGAGAGTATTTCATGATCGATTAATTAACGAGGAGGACAAGTCGTACTTCTACTTTTGAATGAGGGAAGTTTGTAACAGAGCTTTTGCCAATCCTGTACTGCAATTGCCAGATGAAAAGGTCATTAAACATCCCCCTACTTTAATTTTTGGAGATTTTATGGTGTTCGGGGCTGCACGACAAGATAGGATTTACGAAGAAATACACGGTCTCGATAAATTCAAATCTTATCCTTCATGTTTGTATTTTTTTTTAAATTATTATTAATTTTCCACTTGTAAAAATTATGTAGGATTACTTGGACGATTATAATATGATGACTTCGAAGGAAATGCACTTTATTTTCTTCATGGATGCTGTTGAACATTGTTGTAGACTTTCAAGAATATTAAGATCTGAACGTGGCAATAGATTATTAGTTGGAGTAGGTGGAATGAGTAAACAAAGTCTTACAAGATTAGCATCTCATGTAAATGCCTACAAGTAATGTTATATCTTGATTATTAACATCAACAATACAGTAAGGGATTTTAGGTGCTTCCAAATTGAATTAACCAGAAGCTATGATCACAGTTCTTTTTTTGATGATCTTCGAAAGTTATATTTTAATGCTGGCGCAGCTAATGAAAATACTGTCTTCTTATTTACTGATACACAAATAGTTTTAGAAGAGTTCCTCGAAGACATTAATAACATATTAAATTCTGGTAAAATTGTTTTTTTCCTACTAACGATTATAAGAAGTTTAATTTTTGATTTTAGGCGAAGTGCCCAATTTATTTAAAGCAGACGAATTTGAGAAGGTAATAATTGAAAGCAGAAGCGCTGCGAAAGAAGCAGGTATTAGTGAAGGCAATCGAGATGGCATTTACGACTTCTTCATTCGAAGAGTTCGAAGTAATCTTCACCTCTTCCTTTGTATGAGCCCTATGGGTGATGCATTTAGGTATGTTTTATTTAACAAGAAACAATATTAGATTGTAATAAAAATGTTGCCTCAGAGGCTTTTGACTAATTAGTTTTTTTGAAATGGTTTTAGGATAAAAATGAAAACCTAAATCTTTTAAGCATTTAAAAATAATGTTTAATATGTCTTTGAAAACTGCTAATCTGCGATGCCAAATTGTTTAAATTTTTTTTTTGTAGACGCCGATGTCGAATGTTTCCTTCATTGGTAAATTGTTGCACAATTGATTGGTTTTCAAAATGGCCCGAAGAAGCCTTACTAAAAGTGGCCGAAAACAGTTTAAAGGGCATTGGAGGCCCTGAATTAACAGAGCACTTAGCACAGATGTGCGTCACCATGCATAAAGTATATATTTTTATTTCGATTGTATTTTTATATGTTAAATTAACTTTTTAGAGTGTCGAAGACATGACTGAAAGATTTTACGAAGAAATGAAACGCCATTATTATACAACCCCCAGCAGTTATTTGGAGTTGTTGAAACTTTATAGAGCTATGTTGGAAAGTAAAAAGTTGCAAATAATTAAAACTCGAGATCGTATTGCTAATGGATTACAGGTACAGTAAAAGAAAAATAGTGTGAATGTTTTATATAGATATAAAAATGGATTTTGTAGAAATTATATGAAACAAACGAAGTAATTGATTCGATGAAAGCAGAATTAGTAGCTATCAAACCTGAATTGGCAAAGAAATCAACTGCTGTTGCTGATTTTATGGTGACTTTGGCCAAACAAACTGAACAAGCCGATAAAGTGGAGAAGTCGTCAAAGCCGATGAGGATTCTACAAAGGTATCAATTGTTGATTGCAGACGATTTAAGATCATATAACTTTACATTTTATTTATGTTTAAATGGAACTCCAAACACTTCAATTTGATTTAAATTTTACTTTACTAAAAATTTTGATTTTGCAAAATTAATTATAGGGCAAAGCCGAAGAAACGCAAGCATTACCTGACGATGCTCAAAGAGACTTGGACGTTGCGCTACCAGCTATGGAAGCTGCAACTAAACCTCTCGAATCTTTCAATAAGAACGACATAAATGAAATTAAAGTGTTCCAAAAGCCACCCGATCTTGTTAGATTTGTTATGGAAGCTGTATGTTTATTACTTGGCGCTAAGTAAGTTACAACTAATTTATTTTAAGATTTATTTTAATTTCATATAAATAATTGTAGGCCTGACTGGGCTTCAGCCAAAATAGTGATGGGCGATGTAAATTTGTTGAAGAAGCTTCAACAGTATATTAAGTATATTAAGTATATTAAGGATCATATTTCTGAAGCCGTACTTAAAAAACGTAAGGTGTACATAGACAACAAAGATTTCATACCAGAAAATGTTGCAGCTGTATCAAAAGTGTGCAAAAGTATGTGTTTATGGGTACGAGCAATAGATCGATATGCTAAAGTCTACAAAATCGTAGAACCGAAACGTAAACGGTATGTTTTACTATTTTAAAGCCAGTTCCACATTTACAAGAATTTATTTTGTACTTAATATAAAGTTGATCCTTTAATAAATTAAATTTTAGTCTGCAAGAAGCCGAAGTTGAACTTAATCAAGTAATGGGCGTTTTTAAAGAAGAACAAAGGCAATTAGCCGATGTTGAATCAATGATAGAAAACTTAGAAGCAATGTATAATTCTTCTGTTGCCGAAATGCAATATTTAGAAGACACAATGGCGATTACGGCCACTAGGCCTGTGCGAGCTGGAAAATTCAATATCGCTTTAGGTGACGAACAAATTCGCTGGGAAATTGGTGTTAGAGTAAGTCATAATAATTATTTAAAAGAGAATTGTTTTTTCATACAACTTCTTATTTTTACAGGCCTTTGGTATCGAATTAGGCAATTTGGTGGAAGACGTTTTATTATCGGCTGCATGTGTCGCTTATGTTGGCGCATTTACAAGTGTTTATGGAAAGCATTTAATTGATTTGTGGATAATTCAATGTAAATATTTCGAAATTTCATATTCTGCCAACTTTAGGTTTGTTATTACAAATCCTTTAATAACATACAGATCAATATGATTTTTTTTTTAGTTTAATAACTGTATTTGCTGATCATTACGATATTCGAACGTGGAATGCATGCGGACTTCCACGTGACAATATTTCAACAGAAAATGCAATATTGGTCACTCAAGCTGGCCGATGGCTCCTTATGATTGATCCTCAAGAACAAGCAAACAGATGGATTCGTCAAATGGAAAGCCAGGATTTACGAATCGTTAAATTAACAGACGGAAACTTTTTGCGGGTCTTAGAAGGTGCTATACGTATAGGACTTGCAGTTTTGTTAGAAGAAGTTGGTGAAACCTTAGATCCTACTCTTGCACCTATTCTGCTTAAACACATTTGTGCAGGTACTTTTTTTTATATCAAAAAGGGGAAGTTAGTAATCATTAATTATATCTTTAGGGAGGGCGCTTATTAATTCGACTTGGGGATTCGGATGTTGAATAGTAATTTTAAATTTTACATTACGACCAAATTATCAAACTCTCATTATTTGCCAGAAATTTGTATTCAAATTACTATTGTTAATTTTACTGTAACTCCTTCTGGATTGGAAGATCAATTATTGACGTAAGTTTAATTTTATTTAAATTAGTTAAAAGAAAATTGGTATTATTAATTAATTTCAATTTTTAAAGATGTGGTCAGACTTGAAAGGTCAGCCTTTGAAAAACAAACAACAGAATTGATAATCCGAATAAACAGCGATAAAAGCCAGCTTAAAAACATACAAGATAAGATTTTAAAGCTTCTTTTGCATCTGAAGGAAACATATTAGATGACGAGGAACTAATCGACACGTTAAACGAGAGTAAGGTAAATCTTATCGATCTCGAATTTTTTAAAATAAGGTTTACTGTGGATTATTTTTAGGAAACTTGTGCCATTACTTCGGCTCGTTTAATCGAAACCGAAGCCACAGAAGAAAAGATATCAATCGCACGAGAAAAATACCGCTCAGTTGCAACGAGAGGATCTATTTTATATTTCGTTGTAGCTCAATTATCAGAAATTGATCCCATGTATCAATTTTTACTCGAATACTTTAATCAGGTATTGTTCATACTAATTATTGCTTTTCAAAATCCTATTAATTTTTGTTTTTTAGGTATTTTGTACGGTTATTGTAACCAGCGAAAAAAATGACTATTTACTTACTCGTCTCGAAGTTCTAAATAGAGAGATAACAGTTTCTATCTATACGAACGTTTCAAGAGGCTTATTTGAGAGACACAAACTCGTATTTAGTTTTATGTTAAATATAGCAATATTTTTGCAACAAGGAATTATTTACGATAGCCAATACAATTATTTATTAAGGGGGGCTGTAGGTGCTAAACCTGCCATGGATAAAAAGCCCGATTGTCCAGCTTTAACTGAGGCGATGTGGTTGGGCGCCAACTTTTTCGCTCATAATTATGAAAACTTTAAATATTTACCTTCCGAAATACTTACTCAAAAGACGATCACAATCGGAGATTTCGAACAAGTAAGTTTTAATTAATTTAATACAAAAAACGAAACTAAAACTGATTAAGTTACTTTGCATTCGCAGGTCATCGCATTAAGTCCAAACGCAAGAAAAAGTAAAATAGAATGGAACACATATTTAGACGATTTCGAAAAGCTAATGCTTCTAAAAACCTTACGGGAAGAAAAGGTAGTATATGCTATTACCGAATATGTTCGGATTAAACTTGGTCAGAAATTCATCGAAAGTTCATAATATAGAGATTTCATTGACACGCTGCCGATTATTGAGGAACCAGAAATTTTTAGGATGCACGAAAATGCAAACATTGCTTATCAAGTAAGAAATTTGAAATTATCTGTTTTGAGAGAGATTAAAATGAATTGAGAATTTAGACTAAAGAAATGCAAACGGTGTTACGAACAATAATGGAGAGACAGCCTCGTGCTGGGGGTGGAGGCGATGGAAAATCGAGTGACGAGATTGTATTTGAGTTAGCCGAAGGAGTGAAAACGGTTATTCTGAAAAGTATTAGCACCGAAGAAGCTCATCCACATTTATACAAGGTATTAGAGTTGTTAAATCATTTTATATAGGGTGATTCTCAAATCCGTGATGAAGCAGGAGCAGGCACAAAATATGAAATAAAATCACAATTTATTCTTTTTTTGCGATAATAGTTCAAATGCATTAATTATATTATTGTTACTTATGGGGCGACGGGGCTAAATGTATATATTAAACAGTTTCTGATTTTGGAGATTGAGAATCATCAAATTGTATTTTTCCATTGCGTTTTTTTCTTATATTGCAATTATGATTTTTAATAGAGAGACGATAAGGGACGTTTCCCTTCATTAACAACAGTACTTATGCAAGAAGTGGATAGTTTTAATAAGCTTTTAAAGCTTATACATGGTTCTATGAATAATCTAAAAAAAGCTATCAAAGGATTGGTTGTTATGTCTGAAGACCTCGAAGAAGTTTTTGAAGCTTTTACCAATAATCAGGTATTATGATTAATAATTATTACCTAATATTATTTTGTCAGTTGAATACCTTTATAAAAGCGATGCGTAGATTTAAAATGTTTTTGCAAATATAATATTTGTAAATCCATATATTTATTCAACCGCTTTTAAGAAAATTATTGCGATTTATAAACTTTTGTATAAATCATAACTTGACTAACAGTAAAAGACTATCCGGTCATTATAAAACTGCTCTTTTAGATTTTTCTTTTCTAATCGAATTAAATTTTAGGTTCCTATCATGTGGTCTTCTCGATCTTATCCGTCCTTAAAAAGCTTAGGAAGTTGGGTCCACGACTTAGAACTACGTTTGGATTTCATTTGCGTAATTAATTTTAATTTTTCTATGTAATTGAATTTTAAATATTTAATCTTTTTAGATGTGGTTGAAATCATACCATCCCCCATCATATTGGTTGTCGGGTTTCTATTTTACTCAAGCACTTTTAACTGGAACTTTGCAAACTCACGCTCGAAAGAATGATTTACCAATCGATCAACTGAAATACGATTTTAAGATTTTACCCTATTACGTCGACCAAGAAGTAATTAAAATTTCACACAACTTAGAGGGTTTTGATGTGCGTATTAAAATTACAATCAATTAAAAAAAATTATGAATAATTGGTTTTAGGTCCATGAATCTTATGGGGCAGTTCAGCCCCCCAAAGATGGAGTGATTATCCATGGCATATTTGTTGATGCCGGACAATGGGACATAAATCGTATGTCATTAGCCGATCCAAACCCAGGTTAGTTAGTTTTTAAAATACGAAACTTACTAGAATTAGATTGCGCGCTTATCTCACATCAGTGAATTGCTATTTCATTTTTGACATTGAATATAGGGGAAATTAACCCACCTCTCCCAGCCGTATTTTTACTGCCTGTAACAGTAATGCCAGACAACGATACATATGTCTTTTATATAAAACTTCGGTACGTGCTGGTACTTTATCGACGACTGGCCATAGCACTAATTTTGTGGTTGCCATGTTGTTACCTTCGACTGAACCACAGAGCTATTGGATTCTAAAAGGCACTGCACTTTTAACCCAAGTTACAGATTAATTGCGAATTTGTAATTTTTTAAATAAAATGTACCCAAGCAATGCGTGTGAAATTAACTC
>JARFIZ010000298.1:0-21491 GCA_036325965.1 Sinopyrophorus schimmeli
AAGGAATTAAAAGTAGTTAGTGTACACTTCGTTTAAGAAAAATTGGGACAGTTCGAAAATAGGAGAAAAAGAAAATAGAATTTTCGGTTGGTAAACATTTTTTCCGTTTCTCGCCCTGTTTGAAATGTCACAAAGTGTAAATCAGGGGTGATCATTTCTGCTCTCTACCATGATCAATTTTGTCAGGGTCAGATTAACAATAAATGACAACTTGTCGTAGTGAAATTGATCACGTTAATTTGGTTGATGGGGTCCAAGTATTACGTAAGCAAACAATATTTACATTATTGCCTGGGAGTGATGGAAAATCAAATGTTTATTCTATAACATCAATAACCACGAGTGATAATAAAATATATGCAATACCAGAAGAGTTACAATCAGCTAGTTACCATAAAGAAGTAATAAAACAGCTGCTTTTAGTAAAATAAAAATAGTTTAGGAAAAAGGTACCAAATAAGAAGAATTTGGATAACAATGACAGAAGAACTTAAAAAACTTACATAGATGATGAGGGTAATTTACATTTCGAAGACCAATTTTAGAAGAATTGAGTCAAGAAAAATTACTGCTGAACATAAAAAGAAGAAACATGTACATTAGAAAGATTATTTAAAAAATAATAGAAAATACACAGGAAAATAAAGAGCAGAGTTTAAAACACATTGCAGATAGGTTTGTGATTGAAAATTTACAAGCAAAAACGCTGATACAAACCAATGGATAAACATTTTGAAAAAGAATGCATACGGTTTAATGTGACAACAGATGAAAAGAAAATTGAAATACTCAGATTATTTATGGATAAATCTTGTGTAGATTGGTACAGTTCAATGATTATAAAACTTACAATAAACTCAGAATGGTCAACATGGAAAATAAAATTTTGTAAAACATTTGCAAACAAGGGATGGAATCCAGTCACATATGCACTATTATATAAATATAAAGATGGCTCATTGTTGGATTATGCTATGAAAAAGAAAAACTTTTATTGGATATGAGAAGATCAATCGATACAGGTACTTTGGTGGATCTTATTGCAGCTGGTTTACCAGACTTCATACTTAATAAAATGGATCGAGAAGCATTAGAAGATATAGTGGATTTGTATAATGAAATGAACAAGTATGAACACATCGTAAATAAAAACATTTTTAGTTAAAAAAATATATAAATCTAAAACTAATGGAAAAATGAAGATCGATTCCCATGTAAAATTTGTGAAAGATTAAATAAAGGTACACGTTACCATTCTGAGGCTATATGTTGGTTTAGAACAAAAGAGAATGTCAAGGAAAAGGAAAATTTCATTAAACATATAAACAATTCAGTGATAGAAGCTGAGTTAAATGAAACTGATCAAAAACTAATAATAACACCATTAATAAATGTCAAACTACTATTAAATGATACATTAGAAATATATGGAATTTATGATTCAGGCTCAAATGTTTCTCTGGTAAATTCTAAATTATTAAAACTAAGAGGAACAATAAATAATTTCAATAAAGCAGATTTAGTAACAATTAATGGTGTTAAAAAACAAATGGTTTGACAACTCTGAAAATAAAAATCTTTGAATTACAAAAAATGTTGATGTATATATCATTGATGAAAAAATTTCAAATATGATTTTTGATTGGATTAGACTTGATAAAACAATTCAAATTAATCCAAAATGAAGATTTAAAATAACTCAGAAACAAAGTTTTAATAATGCAGATGAAGTAAAAGAAATTTCTTTAAATCAAAAACAAATACTAAACTAAAATGTATAGAAAGAGCTACTAACACTATCAAAGAACACAAAATAAATTTTAATGAGCATGTAAAGGTGGAAGATTTTGAAATAAAAATAGATCATTTAGATCAGTATCAAAAATCTGAAATAAATACCTTAATTTACAAATATAAATCAGTTTTCGCAAAACATAAATACGATGTGGGCACTGTTAATGGATATGAGGCTAGAATAGACTTACTAATAGACAAATATTGTAACAAGAGACCTTACAGATGTACTGTAGAAGATAAAAAGGAGATAGAAGAACAAATATCAAAATTACTAGATAATAAGCTGATAGAAGAATCCTATAGTCCATTTGCTGCACCTGTTACTTTAGCATTTAAAAAGAAGAAAATAAAAAGTCTAGACTATGTATAGATTTCAGAGACTTAAATAAAATAGTAGTACCTCAAGCTCAACCATTTCCATTAATTGAAGACCTAATGATAAAGACAAGAAATTGCAGATTTTTTCAACATTGGATATAAACTCTGCATTTTGGTCAATTCCTTTACGAATCGAAGATAGAAAAAGACGGATTTGTAACACAGGAAGGACATTTCCAATGGACCTGTCTACCTTTTGGACTAAAAACATCACCGGCAATTTTTCAGAGGATATTAAGTAATATATTGCGGAAATATAAACTTACGAATTTTACTGTTAATTATATAGATGACATTCTTATATTTTCTAAAACGTTTTCGGAACACATATACCATCTAATGCAGTTGATGGAAGCAATCAAAACAGAAGGTTTTAGATTAAAATTTACAAAATGCACATTTGCATCAGACTCAGTAAAATATCTGGGTCATATAATACAAAATAATTCTATCAGACCAATAAAAGATAATGTGATCTCAATAAAGGCTTTTCCTATTCCAAAGACGCAAAAGAATATAAGACAATTTCTAGGAAAAATCAATTTTATCATGAATATATACAAAAACGTGCAATAATACTAAATCCATTGCATAATTTACTCAGAAAAATCAAAAATTTGTTTGGTCTGATGAATGCCAAAGAGCATTTGATATGATAAAAAGCTTGCTATGCTCCAAACCAGTTCTGGAAATCTTTGATCAAAATTTACCAATTAATATTTATACAGATGCTTCTTTACAAGGTGTTGGAGCTATATTAAAACAGACACAGCCGGATGGAAAAGAAAAACCAGTTGCTTACTTTTCAAAAAACTAAATGAAGCCCAGAAGAAAAAAAAGCAATATATTTAGAATGTTTAGCTATCAAAGAAGCGGTGAGATACTGGCAATACTGGTTGATAGGTAAATCATTTACAGTTTATTCAGACCACAAACCTCTGGAAAACATGAATTTGAAATATAGAACCGATGAAGAGCTTGGTGATTTGACATATTATTTATCGCAATATGATTTTAAAATAAAATATGCTCCAGGAGAGACAAATTTGGAAGCAGACTGTTTAAGTAGAAATCCAGTATTAGAATCAGATGAAAATACAGATGAACAATTAAAAGTTGTGAACATGATTAAACTGGAAGATATCTTAACAGATCAAAATAAAAATGAAGAAATACAAAATAACAAAAACAAATTTATTGAAAAACACAGTATATACTTAAAAAGTAAAAAAGAGAAAAATTATTTTATCAGAAAAATTTAGTACAAAAATATCTACATCTACTAGTAGATCACTTTACAAGATTTGCATTTATTCTAACTTCAAAAACTCAGAATGCAAATGATTTTATAAAACTACTTACGCTCATAACAGAAACAGAGAACATTGGTATGCTTCTTACTGATCAATATCCAGGAATAAATTCGAAAGAATTTAAGAAATTTTAAATGACAAAGGGATACCAATGGTCTTCACAGCAGTAAATGCACCATTCTCAAATGGCCTAAATGAAAGGCTAAATCAAACATTAGTAAATAAAATCAGATGCAAAATAAATGAAAAGAAAAAAAGGTGCTTGGACAACAATAGCTCAAGAATGTGTAAATAGATATAATGATACTAATCACTCGGTCACTGGTTTTGCACCAAGTTATCTTTTATATGGTACAGATGTCACAATTTTACCAAATGAATTAAAACAAGAACAATCAAAAAGTGACTGGATTAAAGATTCAAAAACAGCATTTGAAAATACATTAAAATCACATAATTATAATAAAACACTATTCGATAAAAATCGAAAATTCTATGACTTTAAAGTAGGAGATATGGTGTACGTAGAAAATGGAAACAAGTTGAACAGAAAAAATTAGATGAACTGAAAATTGGACCATATCAGATTCTTGAAAAATTTCAGATTCAATATGCAAAATAGAAACAGGCCATAGAAAATCGGAAAGTAATCTTTTCACATTACAAAACTTATTCCAGTCCCTCCAGTAAGAGAAGAAACAGATCAAGATGATTAAATTACGCAAAAATTTTAGTGTAAAATTTTTTTCTCAAGGGGAGATGTAAAGAAAATGTATTTCTTTAATTTTAAATTTAGATTAAGTTAGTTATTAAAAACAAAGAAATTGACAAGACATAAATAACTTTAAATGTCGTTTCTTTAATTTTAGGTAAGTTTTTAATAATGTGTTATAATGAGTTATAAATAAACTTTAATTTTAGAGCAACACATTATTTATTTTGTCAATTTGTGATAAATAAAATATTGAATCTTATAAACATTTAAGACGTTTCGAATTATTATTTGAATACCTTTTCATTAATAAAATTAGTATAAAAAATATTATGAAATATAATATATGCATATTAGCATTCGCAGCTGTAGTATAAGATGCCTATACGGTTTCTTAAAATTATTTATTTAAACAAAATTGAATTTATTAAACAACAATATTTTAAAAACCATTATATATATTTAGGTATATAAACAGTGTCAAAAATTCAAGTAGGTATATAAATTTATGTTAAAATTTTATTTAAAAAAGCGTGATAGAATTTTTTAAATTGTTAGGAAAATTTGATTTGTTGGTATTTCTGTAAAAGTTATGTGTCAAAACCTGTTTTGAGATAAATAATTTAGTAATCTATCTAAAATCTTTTATATTGCTAACTATTAATTTTATAATTTAAATTATAAATGAATTTTAACGCACAATGTGAGTTTATGTGTCTAGGAGAGCAGTCTCTAGATATTTTACCATCTGTATCTAATTTAAACAATGTAAGTGACATAACCTCTATCATCAATTCTTTTGAAAATGGAACTCTACTACAAACTAGTAAAACATGTAACAGTAATGCAAAACAGTACTTCTTGAATGTGCTAGATTGGATAAATCGAGATTTTATACCCGTTTCAATATATAAGATTGCACATTTGAATTCCAATGAAATAAAAGATTGTCATAATATCACAATGTTAATTAAAAAGAAATTGGAACAAATAAATACTGCGCTTAATTCAGCAAAACGTAGCCAAAGGGAACAACCAAGAATGTTTACTTGTAATACATGTAGCACGAACATTGGAATAAATTACAAGGATAATTTTTGGAACAGTATACAAGAACATAATCACTTCGAAGAAGCATTAATAAAGCCCTTTAATGAAAATATACCTTTAATTACTGAACAAACGTTATTAACAAATGGTAGTAATATGATACAGAAACCCCTAGAAATTCAAACAAATACAATGCAACAATTAACGAAACCTATTTGTACTACTTGTAGGCATATTATAAATAAATCAAACAACTTTAAATTTAATTTTCCTGTCTCTTACGATTCTATTATTGAAGATGTTATATATGGTGCTAATTCTGCCGAAGGAATTTATAATAGAGAAGTAAAGATAATTCAATTGAAAGGAAAACATTTATTTACATGTCTGCTTTGCCGTTGTTATATGCCATTGCAAGGTAATTCTAAAATTGTTAAACAACATATGTCTGGCAGGAAGCATTCAACATTGGAAAAGTCTGCAACAGCAGTTGATGCTCTGTTAGTTTACCATGATTATTGGAGTGGTCAGGAATTAAGTCATCAGGCCCATCAAATTTATTTTTTACCTATAACTCGTACTGAGACTTATTGCACTTTATGTCTCTCTACTGTTTTCTACCATAACGTAAAGGAACACCTGAATATAAAGCAGCACAAAGATTTTGTTTTACAAAATAATAAACGAAATAAATCGCAACTAGTTAAGTTACAAACGTTAGCATACGTGGCAGAAAATAAACCAATTAGCGATGATTCAGAAGAATGTGATGAAAAACCAAATCAATCAATGGTAAGATCCAGTCATAGAATTACTGTTAATATGGATAAAAGAAGATCTGATGATAGTGACGATTCTGAACCTAGCACTTCCACAGCAGACTCGAAGCCATTTGATACAATTTATAATACAAAAAGAACCCATCAAGATACCCAAAAGAAAGAGGTCAAAGCACATTCTGTTATTAAATCGTTCTCCAACAATTCGGAATTGGAAAGTCTAATTCAACATCGTTTTCTACCACACTTTAAAAATAGCATGCTGCTTAAAAAAGATTTTGTACATTGTTTTGCTTGTAAAACAAATATACCAAAGGAAAACCCTTTAATTGTGGAACACATATGTTCTGAAAAGCATAAAATTGAATCTAACGTACCTTATGTTTCCTATTGCATGTACTGTGAAATTTGTGACGCTTTTTATAAGCAAAACATTACCTGGTTTAAACATTTAAAGCTACAGTCGCATATAGACAGGTTTCCATTTAAATCACCTTTATATTCATGATATTTTATTATAAATTATTTTAGATGTGAAAAATTAGGAGCAACACGTAAAGGTCGTTTAAAAGAATACGAGTGTGAGACTTGCCGTACAATTATATTTGGAGATGAATTATCTATTAGGAGACATAATGCTACTTTTACAAAAAGAATTCGTTATCGAAAAAATAAAGGTTTTATTTAATATTTATTAAATTTTTTTCAGTTATACAAGAAAGCATTTTTTTTTAGAAATCATCTTAGGAGAAGGTTTAAAAGCATTTTTTAAATCAGAGCAGAAAATAAACGAACAAAGAAATATATTGGTAACAGAAGCCAATCAAGTTTTAATTAATAGTGACCGCTCCATAAAATGTTGTGAAGCACTCAGAGAAGCTTTAGCTGAAGCATATCCTAATTGCCAAGTGCATCCATTTGGTTCTCGAGTATCGGGCTTGGGAAATGAGGTATTACACCCATCTCCCGATTTACGCGGTCTTAATTTACGCTAATTTATTTTACGCATTTTTTTTTATCTAAAGATTAGTTATTAACAACTTTAACTACAAATATCTACATTACAGATTTTGCACTCCAAAGTCACTGTTTTGTAAAACAACTTTGGTCTTTTGAAAATTAAGAATTACTACGTTTCCACAGTCATTCAATACGGGTTGAATACGGATTCAATACTGTTGTCGGGTAAAAAGTGGTCATGGAAACCCTGGTTCAATACGTATTGAGTTCCATGGAAACCCGTAACTCGCGATCGTGCATGCGCAATTGGAGATCACTGGCGCTTTCTAGTGATAATTTAAAATATATACACCTTTATGTTAAATTGTCATGAAATTTAATAGAATTATAGCACACAATAAAATAAACAACACAATTTTATTTCGAACCTGCTCTACGTATTAACCTAGAAAATAAGTTTTCCTAAAACAGCTGATTGCCGTATCATAAATATATTCAATTCGTATTCAAAACTATTTATGGAAACACGTACTTGTTGGATCGCAAATCCGTATTCAACCCGTATTGAATGACTGTGGAAACGTAGTAAATAATGTCACCTTCTTTTTAAGTTTTCATCACAAAATTAAATTTAATGGAACCATAATAAATTTAATATCTAATTTATTATAAATCTTTTTGAATCTTACAAGTTGTGGAGTTCTTTTGGCTTTCTCACAGAAATTTCTCCACGTGAAGCTTTTAATGTATTTTTCGAAGTAGTTAAATGATGCATGTTTGCTGAGCTTATTCAAGCATTTTTGAAAGTTGTTTTGTAGCGAGGAAAATTGGATATTGTTTACTCCTCTTTTAAAGAATCATTTTTCATAAATCGCAGTACTGTAGCAAATTTAAGACTTTTTATCAATTTTATCTCTGTCATAGATGGTGATGACCAAAAAGTAGATTACGCAGCCTATGCGGAATAAATGTTTTGTATAATACCGGTTTTTGCACGATACTTTTTTTTAATACCAGAAAATTTAATTTTTGCGGTTTTCAACGGCGTAAAATTTTTTCATCGAACCAGCAATCCCAATAAATCAAGGGATTGGTGTCTTTATAATCACAATTGAATATCAATAGATTTAATTGTAATCGCAAAATATTTTTAGCAAAGTGATTTGGATCTTTTTGTGGATTTGGGTGAAATGTATGAAGGACTAAAAGCTCAAGAGTCTCATAGTCAAGAAAAATTTGTGTACACTGCCGCTAAAATATTTCGTCGAAGAAAACGTGAATTTCAAGATGTTAATCCAATAGCTACCGCTAGAACTCCAATTGTTCAAGTTTTTCATATTTCTTCTGGTTTAGATTGTGATCTTTCATTTAGACACGGTTTAAGTGTTGAAAATACAAAGTTTTAAGGTATAATTTTTATTTGTATAAGTATTACACTCGCTCTGTATTGCATATAATGTTATTAATTATTGCATTTTTTAAGGCTGTGCATAGAATTACAACCCCACACGCAGTCGTTAATATTACTTCTTAAACGTTGGTTGGATTTTTGTAAACTTGAATATATAACAACTTACGCCTTATCAATGATGGTTATTTTCATTTTCAAACTTTGGGATATTTAGTTCCAGTACATGAATTAAACAAATTTAATTCAAATGAAGTCAGAATCATCGATGGTAATTAAAAATGTATGTATTTGTAAGATTTTTATTTTAAATGTGATTCATTTAGGTTGGAAAGTTGTGGATTTTTCATCAATTTCAAAAGCTATACATAAACAGGTCAAACGTTACGAAGGTTCTGTAAAACTACTCCTTAAAGAGTTTTTCTTTTATTACAGCAATTTTGCTTTTCAAACAGATGTAAGTGAATTAGCTAATATATTTTTGATGCTAAAATACAACAATTTTAGGTGATTTGTCCGTTATTAGGCCGCACAGTTAAGAAGTCTGTACTTTCTGATAAAGAAAGTAATAAAGATTTTCCAGTTGAAATGTTGTCATACATTCAAAAGCTTTCAAATCCTGATGCAGAATATTTTAGAGCTCTTTCACCGTTTTGCATTCAGGATCCTTTTGATTTGAGTCATAATTTAACAAAGGCCTGCAATCAGAATACAGTCGACAAATTTAAAGTTTTATGTAATTTGACTTTGAAGCATTTAAATTCTACTAATTAATTTTTTAATAGGTATATTTCATTTGTATATTTGAAGGACTTCTAACAAAAGTGTAACGACGCTGATTTTTTTCCTTGTTTACTAAAGGCATTTTAATGTACTGTTAAAATTTCAGGACCGTAATTAGACACGGCGGGGGTTTCGCGAATTTTTAAAATGCAGTATTGAATTATTTAAGAAATCGATGTTTCGAAATAAAAATATTTGAAGGACTTCTAACAAAAGTGTAACGACGCTGATTTTTTTCCTTGTTTATTAAAGGCATTTTAATGTACTGTTAAAATTTCAGGACCGTAATTAGACACGGCGGGGTTTCGCGAATTTTAAAATGCAGTATTGAATTATTTAAGAAATCGATGTTTCGAAATAAAAATATTTGAAGGACTTCTAACAAAAGTGCAACGACGCCGATTTTTTTCCTTGTTTATTAAAGGCATTTTAATGTACTGTTAAAATTTCAGGACCGTAATTAGACACGGCGGGGGTTTCGCGAATTTTTAAAGTGCAGTATTGAATTATTTAAGAAATCGATGTTTCGAAATAAAAATATTTGAAGGACTTCTAACAAAAGTGCAACGACGCTGATTTTTTTCCTTGTTTATTAAAGGCATTTTAATGTACTGTTAAAATTTCAGAACCGTAATTAGACACGGCGGGGGTTTCGCGAATTTTTAAAGTGCAGTATTGAATTATTTAAGAAATCGATGTTTCGAAATAAAAATATTTAAAGGACTTCTAACAAAAGTGCAACGACGCCGATTTTTTCCTTGTTTATTAAAGGCATTTTAATGTACTGTTAAAATTTCAGGACCGTAATTAGACACGGCGGGGGTTTCGCGAATTTTTAAAGTGCAGTATTGAATTATTTAAGAAATCGATGTTTCGAAATAAAAATATTTAAAGGACTTCTAACAAAAGTGCAACGACGCCGATTTTTTCCTTGTTTATTAAAGGCATTTTAATGTACTGTTAAAATTTCAGGACCGTAATTAGACACGGCGGGGGTTTCGCGAATTTTTAAAGTGCAGTATTGAATTATTTAAGAAATCGATGTTTCGAAATAAAAATATTTGAAGGACTTCTAACAAAAGTGCAACGACGCTGATTTTTTTCCTTGTTTACTAAAGGCATTTTAATGTACTGTTAAAATTTCAGGACCGTAATTAGACACGGCGGGGGTTTCGCGAATTTTTAAAGTGCAGTATTGAATTATTTAAGAAATCGATGTTTCGAAATAAAAATATTTAAAGGACTTCTAACAAAAGTGCAACGACGCCGATTTTTTTCCTTGTTTATTAAAGGCATTTTAATGTACTGTTAAAATTTCAGGACCGTAATTAGACACGGCGGGGGTTTCGCGAATTTTTAAAGTGCAGTATTGAATTATTTAAGAAATCGATGTTTCGAAATAAAAATATTTGAAGGACTTCTAACAAAAGTGCAACGACGCTGATTTTTTTCCTTGTTTACTAAAGGCATTTTAATGTACTGTTAAAATTTCAGGACCGTAATTAGACACGGCGGGGGTTTCGCGAATTTTTAAAATGCAGTATTGAATTATTTAAGAAATCGATGTTTCGAAATAAAAATATTTGAAGGACTTCTAACAAAAGTGTAACGACGCTGATTTTTCCTTGTTTATTAAAGGCATTTTAATGTACTGTTAAAATTTCAGGACCGTAATTAGACACGGCGGGAGTTTCGCGAATTTTTAAAATGCAGTATTGAATTATTTAAGAAATCGATGTTTCGAAATAAAAATATTTGAAGGACTTCTAACAAAAGTGCAACGACGCCGATTTTTCCTTGTTTATTAAAGGCATTTTAATGTACTGTTAAAATTTCAGGACCGTAATTAGACACGGCGGGAGTTTCGCGAATTTTTAAAATGCAGTATTGAATTATTTAAGAAATCGATGTTTCGAAATAAAAATATTTGAAGGACTTCTAACAAAAGTGCAACGACGCCGATTTTTTTCCTTGTTTATTAAAGGCATTTTAATGTACTGTTAAAATTTCAGGACCGTAATTAGACACGGCGGGAGTTTCGCGAATTTTTAAAATGCAGTATTGAATTATTTAAGAAATCGATGTTTCGAAATAAAAATATTTGAAGGACTTCTAACAAAAGTGCAACGACGCCGATTTTTCCTTGTTTATTAAAGGCATTTTAATGTACTGTTAAAATTTCAGGACCGTAATTAGACACGGCGGGGGTTTCGCGAATTTTTAAAATGCAGTATTGAATTATTTAAGAAATCGATGTTTCGAAATAAAAATATTTGAAGGACTTCTAACAAAAGTGCAACGACGCCGATTTTTTTCCTTGTTTATTAAAGGCATTTTAATGTACTGTTAAAATTTCAGGACCGTAATTAGACACGGCGGGAGTTTCGCGAATTTTTAAAATGCAGTATTGAATTATTTAAGAAATCGATGTTTCGAAATAAAAATATTTGAAGGACTTCTAACAAAAGTGCAACGACGCCGATTTTTTTCCTTGTTTATTAAAGGCATTTTAATGTACTGTTAAAATTTCAGGACCGTAATTAGACACGGCGGGAGTTTCGCGAATTTTTAAAATGCAGTATTGAATTATTTAAGAAATCGATGTTTCGAAATAAAAATATTTGAAGGACTTCTAACAAAAGTGCAACGACGCCGATTTTTTTCCTTGTTTATTAAAGGCATTTTAATGTACTGTTAAAATTTCAGGACCGTAATTAGACACGGCGGGAGTTTCGCGAATTTTTAAAATGCAGTATTGAATTATTTAAGAAATCGATGTTTCGAAATAAAAATATTTGAAGGACTTCTAACAAAAGTGCAACGACGCCGATTTTTTTCCTTGTTTATTAAAGGCATTTTAATGTACTGTTAAAATTTCAGGACCGTAATTAGACACGGCGGGGTTTCGCGAATTTTTAAAATGCAGTATTGAATTATTTAAGAAATCGATGTTTCGAAATAAAAATATTTGAAGGACTTCTAACAAAAGTGCAACGACGCTGATTTTTCCTTGTTTATTAAAGGCATTTTAATGTACTGTTAAAATTTCAGGACCGTAATTAGACACGGCGGGGTTTCGCGAATTTTTAAAATGCAGTATTGAATTATTTAAGAAATCGATGTTTCGAAATAAAAATATTTGAAGGACTTCTAACAAAAGTGCAACGACGCTGATTTTTCCTTGTTTATTAAAGGCATTTTAATGTACTGTTAAAATTTCAGGACCGTAATTAGACACGGCGGGGTTTCGCGAATTTTTAAAATGCAGTATTGAATTATTTAAGAAATCGATGTTTCGAAATAAAAATATTTGAAGGACTTCTAACAAAAGTGTAACGACGCTGATTTTTTCCTTGTTTATTAAAGGCATTTTAATGTACTGTTAAAATTTCAGGACCGTAATTAGACACGGCGGGGTTTCGCGAATTTTTAAAATGCAGTATTGAATTATTTAAGAAATCGATGTTTCGAAATAAAAATATTTGAAGGACTTCTAACAAAAGTGCAACGACGCGATTTTTTCCTTGTTTATTAAAGGCATTTTAATGTACTGTTAAAATTTCAGGACCGTAATTAGACACGGCGGGGTTTCGCGAATTTTTAAAATGCAGTATTGAATTATTTAAGAAATCGATGTTTCGAAATAAAAATATTTGAAGGACTTCTAACAAAAGTGCAACGACGCGATTTTTCCTTGTTTATTAAAGGCATTTTAATGTACTGTTAAAATTTCAGGACCGTAATTAGACACGGCGGGGTTTCGCGAATTTTTAAAATGCAGTATTGAATTATTTAAGAAATCGATGTTTCGAAATAAAAATATTTGAAGGACTTCTAACAAAAGTGCAACGACGCTGATTTTTCCTTGTTTATTAAAGGCATTTTAATGTACTGTTAAAATTTCAGGACCGTAATTAGACACGGCGGGGTTTCGCGAATTTTTAAAATGCAGTATTGAATTATTTAAGAAATCGATGTTTCGAAATAAAAATATTTGAAGGACTTCTAACAAAAGTGCAACGACGCTGATTTTTCCTTGTTTATTAAAGGCATTTTAATGTACTGTTAAAATTTCAGGACCGTAATTAGACACGGCGGGGTTTCGCGAATTTTTAAAATGCAGTATTGAATTATTTAAGAAATCGATGTTTCGAAATAAAAATATTTGAAGGACTTCTAACAAAAGTGCAACGACGCCGATTTTTTTCCTTGTTTATTAAAGGCATTTTAATGTACTGTTAAAATTTCAGGACCGTAATTAGACACGGCGGGGGTTTCGCGAATTTTTAAAATGCAGTATTGAATTATTTAAGAAATCGATGTTTCGAAATAAAAATATTTGAAGGACTTCTAACAAAAGTGCAACGACGCCGATTTTTTTCCTTGTTTATTAAAAGAAAGTAAATGCGGCAACGAAAATTGATATAATCGAGGCGACACGTAACAATTTAATTATAATCATTTCCTATCTTATAAAAAAACATTATTTTTGTAGTCGTTTTACAGGCTTGGACCATCCACAATTTTACAACATAAACAGTAAATAAATCAAAATGCCACCAAAATAATAAAATTAAAAGAAATCAAAATATTGTTGCTTTTTTTCTAAATCGATTAATTAGTTTCTTATAATTATTATTGTAATGGCGATTCTTTTTTTAAAGTCACTTCTCCTACCTTTGTACCAATGGAGCCCCTGTAGGCCGCTCGAGAAGGCCATCGATCTGCCAAGAACCTCAAAACGTACCAACCCGACTTTAACACTTCCGAAGTATTTTCAAAAATTACATTTTCACTATTAAAAATCAACAAAATTAGGACGATATTTAAAGCGTACGAACAAATTATTTAAGGGATATTTTTTCTTATACTGGGAGGTCATTGAACGGTTTAAACACTACGATTATCAAAAACGCGCACTACCCGAAAGCGGCTAAAAAAACGACCGTCGACGGTGGAAGAGGCGGCCTAATGAGCAGAAAATTCCAGATGCAATCAAAGAAAACGATTTTAGATCGATTCTAATTTTTTATAAGCAATCCACACAAAACATTAATCAGGAGCCAAATGAATTCTAAAAAACCGATGAGAATCAAAATTTTATTTAAATGTCTCAAGGCTTCATTAGGCTGATTAATAATAGATATTAAATGATAGGAGCTGTAACAAGAATTAAAGAAGCTCACCGTTGGAGGCTGTACATCTGGCGAGGGGTCCGTGGACCTGGTCCGAACAGCTTAGTTGCAACGTCGGGTCGTAAAGGGTAGCCCCAACCGACGAAGGTGAAAATTGCCCACTCGATAAATCAAACAAAGGTATCGCGATCATTCGCAGCTGATTGCAATTTAAAAAAAAAATTACAACTACACTTTTTCCATAAATGTTACCATGTTAAAAAAGAAACACGATGGATTAATATTCACCTTCGTAGGGCTTCAATTCTAATTTTGCGAAGCTGTTATTTGGCACACATTTACTCGTTTCGACTTTACATACTGAACTGGCCAAATTTTTGAAACACAAAGCACAGCGGACGTTAGGTAAGAACTTTTAGTCATATCAGTGACCCGAAAGGCGAGCCGATATCTAATCGGACCACCTTGTGTGAATAGTAATGTTATCACGTACATTGGAAACTCGGTTATCCGAACTAATTAATGTTGAAGCCCATCCGGATAATTGAAAAAAAACAATTTTACCTTGTTAGGTATTTATTTACAAAAAAAACGAAAGAAATAAGTATTAATTATAAAATCAACAGTAAAAAATACCAAAAAGAATCATAAAATGTTTAGGTAAAATTAAAAGTAAATTGATCATTGTTAATTGTGGCGAAAAGCGGAGTGTGCACATTCGAGCTCAAAGTGGCACATTCCGATCTCGGGAAAATGAAGCGCGCCGCTCCGCGTCGCGCTTCATTTGCCTCCTCGCTCGGAAATGTGCCACTTTTCGCTCGAATGCGCACATCTTCGTATTAATTGGATTCGACTATATTAATAAAAAATCCTTAAAATCCAGATTTTCTATTCGGAAAAGTTTTCGCTTGAAAGCGCACATATTCCTTAATAATTTAATTTGCCTATCTTATTCTTCTCTCTTACAAATAATATTAATTAAATCAAACTGAACTAAATGTACCACTTCTGGCTTTTCTTTTAATTAAAAGTTACAATAGGGTATTTTTACCAAAAACCACATTTCTAATTTAGTAGGTACTTTTAAGCTAGACTAGACGGGAGACTTCATCGTACATGAAAAAAATACTTTAACTATTTCCGAATTTTGGCTCTTATTTCCCCACCTTTTTTTTAACATACCCCACCCAAGTCATTGTAAAATTTTGATGCACCCCCTATGTAACATATAAATATTTTTTTATATTTAAAAATTGAATTGATCCATAAATGAAGTCTAATTACAACACTGTCTACAAAATGTGCCTTAAAACTAATTTGTTTATCATTTTTACAAAAATGAAAATTTCCCAAAAATATTTGGAGACCTTAATTTTGACATATAATCCTTCAACAATATACAAAAGATGATATAAAAATCAACTAGTTGATTTTTAGTGGTCCACTTCAGAAAATTTGACTCATACAATTTTAATTAATCAAAAACGCGAATTATTAAACATTCGAAAGTACACCCGGAAATATTTTTATTAACCCCTTGACATACAAAAAAAACGAATTTGATGAGTCCGAAAAAAACTATTAATTTGGCTCAACGTAACTGTTATGAGCATACACAAATAACATAAAATAAATAATTAAGTTTTAAAATATTTTGAAATATGTAGAGCAGTGTTTCCTAATCTTTTTTTAACATTCCCCACCTAAGTCATTCGAAAATTTTGATGCATATAATATATAACATATAAATAATTTTTTATATTTAAAAATTGAATTATTCCATAAATGAAGTCTAAAAACAACTTGTTCAAGACACAAGATTTAGGTTTTAGCGAGAAAACACTAGGAAGTTATTAAGATAAAAAAAAAACAAGTAAATTTTAAAAACATAAACTAAAAAATATTTTTATATCGATAGCTCGAATTTTTGATAACGCGAATTATTTTTAGTTTCTCTTCAACTTGGACCTATCGAGGTTTGACTGTATTTAATTTTATAAATTTAATATTTCTGGACAATTAAGATAATTTATTTATTGAGTTTTCTCAAATATTAATTTTATTTGCGTAAATCAAGGATCTTCAAAGTTTTTTGAAAAACTATAAATTCTGTATTTACTCTATTTGAGTTTTCTGAAAATACATAATAATTTTTTCATCAAAATTTCCTTTTAAATTTACCGAATAAAGTTTTGTTTTATTCAATTTGTGTTATACAAAAAAAATTGATAATTAAAAATTTTTAAAGTTCTTAAATATATTTTTAAATTTTTCCAAGTTATTAATTTATTTAATTTGAGTTGTCTAAAAACTTAAAATAATTTATTCTTCGAGTTTACTTTAATAATTTTGCTAAATGTTTAAAACTGAATTTCATTCTATGTAAAAAAAAACCGGTGCATGTACTTATGTACGCACGTTAGAAGTAATACTTCTTTGGCACGACATAATTAAATATAACAACGCGCTATGTTGCGCTTGTGTATAGCCAGACCAGTGGTTATCAAACTATATGTTATTGCGCATATGTCGTTTTATTTGAATACATTGCTATTTCCTTTTTAAATGCAAAAAGTAATTGAAACAAATTGAATAAATACGAAGATGTGCGCGTTCGAGCGAAAAGTGGCACATTTTCGAGCGAGGGAAGCAAATAAAGCGCGACGCGAAGCGGCGCGCTTCATTTTCCGAGATCGAAAATGTGCCACTTGAGCTCGAATGCGCACACTCCGCTTTAAGCACACTTTACAAGAATTAATTTACTCTCTGGACAATTTTCAATTAAATATTACAGAATTATATTAATAACAAAATTCCCAAATCGCCAATTTTGTGCCATTTAACAAAATTATTGTTAAAACAAACCTTTTCGAAACATAAAATTGAATACAGTTCTTGACGTCTTAGAGACGTCAAAATCTACAATGACACCCTAAACGATTGACGTCTCCTACACGTCATTGTATGTCAAGGGTTAAGGAATAAAATATCTAACCTTTTCAAAAAAAAAAAGATCTAATTTATTCGACTTTAAATTTTTTAATTGAAGAATAAAATAATAATATAGGCAAATCCGATAAATACTAGGAGGTGCGCATTCGAGCGAAAAGTGGCACATTTCCGAGCGAGGAGGCAAATGAAGCGCGACGCGGAGCGGCGCGCTTCATTTTCCCGAGACCGGAATGTGCCACTTTGAGCTCGAATGCGCACACTCGGTTTTAAGCACGATGAAGAAGTGCCCCGTTTTAACAGGAAAAAACGAGCGCGGTTGACCATCCGGATAATCGCGAATCCTTATAACTGAGGTCCGGATAATCGAGGTTTTACTGTATTACTTTTTAGCAATTTTACCTAACAGCGGATTCCGACACAGAATGTAACCCCATAGCGGGTGGGATTTTGTGAAAACAACAATTTCAAATTTCACTCAACAACCAATATTAAGTAGTATAAATGCATTAGGTTTCAGTTAAGAAAAAACTTTTTCGAGTTATCATTATTCTTTAGCAGAGCTAACAGGGCAAACAACAATCGTTGCCAGTTAGTTCGAAGAATAGCAATTGTGAATTAAATAATAAGTTTAAACTAAATAAATAGTATACCAAATAAAAGCGCATTACTTATCTAAATATTTGTTTAATTGTATTTTTTATTTCAACTCTTGTAAATTACTTAAAACTAATGTGTATTACTTTTCGAGAACATAATTAAGCTTATCAAATTTTCCTCTATGAAAATATCTCGAAAAAGTCTTATTTTTCAATCCACAAAATTCCGCTTATAGCGCAACTACTGTAATCTTTTTTGCATATGACGTAACTACCTGTTTGGCAAATCTAAAAATCAAACTTTGTAGACTTCGTGAAAAATCAATACTTCTAAGCCTTCGTGAAAAATCGATACATAAGCTCCGCCCCTTTATTTAACTTTATGGACGCAAATTTGCCTTAACTTATAGGCAGATTCAATACAACGTGCTTTGATTGTAAAATAAGAGCTTCACAAAAATTAAGAAATTTAAATTAAACATTCTTTAAAACATTTTTAAAATGACTACCTATAGAGCAAAAATCAAAAATAGAGGAAAGGCGAATTTATTTACAACCGAGAAACGTTTAATTTAATGGACCTGCACAAAGTTGAATATAAGTTCTTCTTTATAGAATATAGTATTTATTAAACTACAAATGAAAAATATTAATAAAGTTTAAAACTCAAAATTTTTTTACTATTTGCAATAATAATTTTCTGGGAAAACTATTTATTTTGTTTATTATCTTAAGATGATGCCTGATATGGATAATGTTAGAACTCAATCAAGGACCTCACCAATGGATGCAGCAAAACTGGCACTTATAGTTGGAATAATTCCACGATTTTCAGAATTTAATAGTTTATTATAATCGTTGCATTTGTTAAATGGATAGTTTTTATTTATCCTGTAAGTATTACTTGTTTTTCAAATATATCATTATTTATATTTTAAAAACTACATAGATTCGTTAAAGGTTAAATCAAAGTCTAACCGATTTTTACTACAATCTTCCATATCTTAACAGCGATTGTAATTTTTTTTTATTGCATTTAATTAACTGAATATTATTATTAACAGCTCTCAAAATTTTGTAAATAAATACAAATCTAATTCTACACCATAATAATTTGGCAAAATATTATTTTTAAACGAGTCGTAAAGATTAAAAAAAACTTTGTTTTTCTTTTGCATTCAAAAATGAACCAATCAAAATCATTTATTATAAGTTAAAGTAGTTCATAATCAATATAATTTAATAATAACTTATGATACAAAAAACAAGATTTTTAAGTTTCTTTTACATTTCTGGACTTGATCTAAAATTAAAGGTCCTTCCAGCTTTTCTTCGATTTCAATCGAATTATCGGGTTGTAGATTATCTCTTGGGTTTAAAGTGGAGCTCATCCTATGTGATTCAAGCTAGATATTATTCTTCCTAAGCAGATCCTGTCGACGTTTTAAAGCTTCGCTCTTTGTTGAGTCGAATTCTGTTATTTCAGGAAATGAAGCCTGCAGAGGTGGTGATTGTCTTTTAAATATGTCATTGGCAGAATGAACCCTGTCAGAATCGTTTCCATTGCTAGCAAGCTTCTTGTTTACCGATTCGTCTGTTATCATATCCATTCAAATCCTTTTAAGAGAAGTCTGCAGAAAAATAATTATTAAAAGTTTTACTTAATGACAAACCAAACGGGAACTCTTCAGGATACATAATACATAGCATATATACTTACGGCAGGTTAAAAAAACACACAAAGAAATCTAATCACAAAACTTAAACCCGCTCAGCAAAAAGCAAATATAGAAGTTAGCGATAAATACAAAGTAAAAAGCCACAGATACATACAAAGTACGTAAAACGCACAAAAACCTGGTGAGTTGCATAAAACGATTAAAACAAACCAAGGATGTAAAATAGAATGGCAAAAGTCACTAACCTGAACGAGTTTCTTCGTACCTAATTTCTCCAGCTTCTCAATGCAATCATCGAAAGGGTATTTGGGATGCAGCTGGTGACACCAGTTCTCGTAATGCTGCATGGGTAGAGTTCTCTTTTCCGTTTGCCTTGTCCTTTGAACGACACATTTTGAAATGTTTTAACAATAGTTTAAGAGCTCACGGGATTTAGAAGGATCTGTGGCCTTCGTATGACACGTTTTTTGGTAGGTTTGTCTGTGTCACCATTCTTGTTGGTATCACTTTCACCTGCATTGTCTGAGGGCACATTAGCTTCGGCTTCTTGTACTATATCTAAATCGCCTTCGATTGAAGCTATATCGATTTCCATACCAGACATTGTAATATGTGGAATAAAGGTTTGTATAAAGGTAATCTAAAATATTCAGATCTAAAGCCTGGTTGCGCACTAGACTAAGATAAATCGATTTCTATTCAAAATCTTGATTGTGTAATGTGTTATTACCATTATTACTAACTGCATTACCGTTTGTAGAGCAGTCTATGTGTTTAGCATTCGCAAGAAAGACTTCACTAATCTTTTATTCAGTCTATCCGTTAAGGTTATTTGATGTGTCCTCTCTTGCGAGTTGCTATCAGGAATTGTTTCACTAACTATAAATGTTGTTATTTCACTATTATTTAAACAATTATCACCATTTACACTTTGCATAATTAATATTAACACGATTAAGAACATATGATACAAAAACGTCAACCATGAATGCGGCAAGAAAAGTCAAGGGTGCCAACTCACATTTTAGAGGGACATTTGATAAATCCATATAACTGATTTTAAAAAAGAAGCATTTTTTAAAATAAACATTGCTATGTAATTAAATCGTTCTCACAAGTTTCAATAACAATAACGCACTTTTCTTTACTTAACTCTCTTTGATAAGATTTTATGAACTGAAAGAGAACTAAATTGTGTTCTTGTATGTAATTGTTTTGAGCTTTAATAAAAGCTAAACTGTGGATGAAGAATTTAATGTATAATTCTCTACATTAAGTTGTTTTATTGCTAATTACAAATTCGACAATGGTGTCTTCTTCGAAAGGTTATAAATTTTTCCCACATTCATAACATTTCTTGTTTAGAGAATTGGGTATCCAATACTGTTTCAAATCAGTATCTGAATTAGCTTTGAAATTCTAAAATGAATAAGTTGTAATAGTATTTAGAATAATCAAACATTACTTACAGTGCTTTTAAAGCAAGTAAATTACTAATACGTTTTAAAACATAGGGCAAACTTCAACCTTCGGTTGCATCCATTTATAATAAGAATCGTTTCTATTTTCTAGTGGTTCCAATTCGATAGCCCAAACTGGAAGTGATTCTTGCGATATATTATCAACATTTTTCTCAGATGTGCTCGTAGGAGACTCATTGCTGTGTGATGTTTTATTTAACCTGAAAACTTAGAAAAGAATTGACTCACTGTTTGTTGCTTTTCTTCTGATTGTAAAGGGTAAATTCTGTTAGCTTTGTTGATGATTATAGGTTTATGTTCATGTTTCTATTATTATTTAAGATGTTTTTAAAGCAATAATAGAATATAATAAAAACTTGGCAATTGAGTAGGCAATCCCACAACACTCTGCGCCATTACGAACTCGGTCGCTGCGGCAACGACCTTCAAGCAAGAATGAAACGTAGTAAAATGGCGGGCTTTCGTTTC
>JARFIZ010000299.1:0-23782 GCA_036325965.1 Sinopyrophorus schimmeli
AATGTAAATTCCGTTTCGGTCGCACCGCCGTATTTTTGAAGATAAAACATTGAATTTTTTTGGAACTAGCGATCATCCGTCTTTATACAAATGTAATTTGGAATTTTGATAAGTTGACGGGTGTTCCGCAAAAATTAAAAGGCGCAAAACAGCATAGACTTCTAATTCCTTTTGCGCATTGGAAAATATGGGTAAAATAATAATATACAAATATATAAATGTGAAATACATAAATATAAATAAAAATAGAAATAAAAATCATGATTTTGAAGTTATACTTCTTTTTGGCGCGTTGAGAGTAAAATTTTAGTCGGCGACCTGACATGCTTGGTAATTTTTAAATTTAAATTCAAATTACGCCCTTTCGAATCAAAAAAATTTAATTTAGTTTAGTTAATGCTTATTTTATGTTTGAAAAACATATTTAGCATAGCAATGAGTGGGAGCGAGCGAAAAGATACGACAATCTCGTAGGTGCAAGCGAGAGGAAACGGTTTAAGTTATTTAACTAATATTTCGTAGAATTAATCGGTCTAAATTATTGGGAATCGTGCTTAAAACCGAGTGCGCGCATTCGAGCTCAAAGTGGCACATTCCGATCTCGGAAAAATGAAGCGCGCCGCTCCGCGTCGCGCTTCATTTGCCTTCCTCGCTCGGAAATGTGCCACTTTTCGCTCGAAAGCGCACATCTTCGTATTTATAAATTCGTCTACTTTATCCTTCGCTCCTACAAATCAAAAAAATTAAATTTAGTTTAGTAAATATCGATTTTATATTCGAAAAACGTATTTTCAGCATAGCAATGAGTGGAAGGGAGCGAAAAGATACAACAATCTGCTCGGTGCGAGTGAGAGGAAACATCTTTGTATTTATTGAATGTGTTTATATTAATTTAAGCAATCAACCTCTTAAATATGAAGTACATTGTTTAAAAAAAAATACAGTGGAACCTGAAAAAATTCCGGTTATAACGCAACCACTGTAATCTTGTTGGACATGAACTCCTGTTTGGCAAATCTAGAAATCAATACTTAAACTCCGCCTATTTACTTAATGTTTCATGGACGCAAATTTGCCTTAACTTATAGGCAGCTTCAATACAACATTATTTGAATGTAACATATGCACTTCAAAACAAATTAAGAAATTTAAATTATATCAGTCTTTAAAACATTTTTTTAAATGACTATAGATCAAAAATCAAAAATAAAGAAAGTGCGCATTTATTTCCACCTAGAAACATTTTACAAATAAATTTTTGATACTTCTGAAAAGCGAAATACAAGTAGACTTCATATAAATTTTTTTTGGGCTTACTAGCAGGAATAGAGCAAGCATGCATTTAAATAAAATGTTTGTGATAGTTTCTATTGAACAGCCCTTGCGTTACATTTAAATCTTAACAACATCGATAACCACAACAATAATAAAGTACAGAATGGTCGAGGTGAACCCAAAGTGCAATCTAGTTAATACATATTATTGTAATACTTATCTTTTGATTTTGCACTCGAGATTTCAATAACATGAACACATGTTAAAATACTTAATGAGGGGGTAGGAAGAGAAAAATTAGTATGCAACTCAATACAAGGCTTTGTGCTTCTTTCGATTTCTTAAAAATACATTCGAATAGTTTCCGGATGAGTATTTAAGCCCCCAATTCGCATTTTAATAAACAAAAAGACAATCTTAAAAAATTAAAAGTTTGCTTTCTTTTGGATGCCTTTAAAAACATAAATGAATGTATTTTCAGCATTTTAGCGTTCACTTCCATTATTAGAAAATAAAACAGCTTTGTACATTTTTTAGATATTTTCAAAAAAAACAATAAAACAATTTAGTCATAACAAATTTAAGATTTCCTTTCTTTTGCATGTTTCTAAAAAAATTAAATAACATATTTTCAGCATTTGAAGCTTTCAGTTTCTATTTTCAACGTATTTCAATCGTCAAACGAGTTGTAATGATTAAAAAAAACCTTGTTTTTCTTTGCATTCACAAATGAACCAATCAAAATCAATTAATATAAGTTAAAGAAGTTCAAAATCAATTTAATTTATTAATACCTTTTATACAAAAAAACAAGATTTTTAAGTTTCTTCGTACATTTCTGGGCTTCGATCTAATATTAAAGATTCTTCCGGATTTTCTTTGAATGCAATCGAATTATCGTGTTTCAGATGATCTCTTTGGCTTAAAGTGGAGCTCATCCTGTGTGATTCAAGCTCGATATTATTCAGCCTAAGCAGATCCAGTCGACGTTTTAAAACTTGCTCTCTGTTGAGTCGAATTCTTTCCAATTGCTCCACTGTTATTTTGGGAAATGAAGCCTGCAGAGGTGGTGGTTGTCTTTTAAATATGTCGTGGGCAAAATCATCGCTGTCAGAATCGTTTCCATTGCTAGCAAGCTCCTTGTTTTCCGATTCGTCTGTTATCATATCCATTCAAATCCTTTGAAGATAAGTCTGCAGAAAAATAATTATTAAAAGTTGTATATGTTCATATTTAATGACAAACCAAGCATGACCTGTTTAGGATACATAATACAAAGCATTCATACTTACAATTAGGGCAGGTTAAAATCATAAAAGCACACAAAGAAATATCACAAAACTTAAACCCGCTCAGCAAAAGGTGACTATAGAAGTTAACGATAAATACAAAGTAAAAGTCACAGATACATAGAAAGTAAGTAAAAGGCACAAACACCTTATGAGTTGCATAAAACGATTAAAACAAGCAAAAAATGTAAAAATATTAGCAAAAATCACTAACCTAAACGGGTTTCTTCGTACCTAATTTCTCCAGCTTCTCAATGCATTCATCGAAAGGGCATTTGGGATGCAGCTGGTGACATCAGTACTCGTAATGCTTCATGGCTAGAGTTCTCTTTCTCGTTTGCCAAGTCCTTTGAAGCGCACATTTCAAAATGTTTTTAACAATAGTTTAAGACCTCGCGGGATCTTCAGTCTCTCGCCATTTAGAAGGACCTGTGGCCTTCGTATGACATCTTTTTTGGTAGGTTTGTCTGTGTCCCCGTTCTCGTTGGTATCACTTTCATCTGCATTAACTAAGGACACATTAGCTTCGGCGTCTTGTATTATATCTAAATCGCCATCGATTGAAGCTGTATCGATTTCCATATCAGACATTGTAGGTATTATGTGCAATAGGTTTGTATAAACGTAATTTCAGATCTACAACAGCCATTATGCTATTTCAATGTTGTTGTTATAAACTGGCACACTATTGGTCGATTCGAACGGCCTTCGAATTATTGATTTTTGTGTACGTCCAGCAGAGCCATCACCGGCTAAACCTTGAACGATTCCTAACAATTGGTTAGGCAGCAAACATACACCATTTAGAAAAATCAATACTTTAGTTAGGCTTTCAACTGTTAGGTTTTTTAAAAAGTTTTTAAGAAATTGTTTATTTATATTTGATAATGGTTTATTCTTTTTTAGATATTGTATTTTATTGAAGAAAATGCTCAGTGTTTTATTTAAAATACAAAGTGGAGAAGTTATGTAGAACTAGTTGACATAACACATATAACCCAGGGTTTAAAGTTTTTACTTTAAACAATCGTCTGCTGAGAAGATACAAACTTGAAGAGTTTTTGCAATTGCAATTACCTACGGTGCAAACATCATTAACAAGGGAATAAGCCGTAGGAACTATTTAGTAAGTAGCTTTAAAATATTTTTTTTTAATCATTTCTGTATTTGAAGAGCTTTCAAATGATCGTTTCCTTTTATGGGAGGTTTCTTGGAATCCATTTTTTATAATAGAGGCTGTTTTAATTAAGTTAGTAAATGCAATTTTGTCTTATTTACTTCTTGTTAAATAATTGTTGGGCTATTTTAGTTTGTCATCGTTAATCAAATTTTGGCGCTACAATTCATTAGGCAGCAATACATACACTATTTAGAAAAAACAATACTTTAGTTGGGGTTTCAACCGTTAGGTTTTTGAAAGTTTTTAAGAAATTGTTTACTTATAAGTATGTATTTAGTAATGTTTTATTCTTTTTTAGATATTGTATTTTATTGAAGGAGATGCACAGAGTTTTAAAATACAAAGTAAAGAAACTATGTGGAGCTAGTTGACATAAAACATATAACCCAGGGGGCCAAGTACAATAAATGAGAGTAAATCTTTTTTGTTGAGCTGCCTTTCCAGTTATAGCAAACCATTAATTAAATAGTTTTAAACTGTGCAATTAACACTTTTCTGAGTGTATGAGATTCAACCATTATACAACTTATTAGTGTATTATTTCTCAGTAGAATAAAACAAATATAACAAACTTATAACAAAATGTAGCTTTAAGTTAATCTAAAAAGATCTAATTTTACATGATTATTTAGGATTTGTCACATGTAAAATTGAGACAATACTTACAGCTTTACAATAACAATAGTAAATTAGAATACATATCACATTACTCTTTTGCTAATCCATATAAGATTATAAAATTTGAAGATAAAAATTATTTTATTATTGGGACTGTTTCAGAACTATAAATCTTATACAAAATATCCGCAAAATTAATACAAGATTAATATCCCAAATACAATCTTAAACATAATTCTAAAATATTACAAATACCTTTATGCAGATTAATTTCCAAGCATCTGCTCATATATGAAAAGTTATCATTTGATTTTAATTGAGCAAGTTTGGCATTGGGATAATATTTGTACATTTCTTCACAAACAGAATTCGATAAAGCAGATTCACCACACACTTATGATTGTTAGAATAACGTCTGCCAATTTGTGACCTTCTACATACAATTTCGCACAGTTCAGAGTGATTCTACTTTCAAGCTCTGTTTGAGGAGGCTCTCCAATTAAAAAACATTTTAACAAATAAAGAGAACTAAATTATAGTTAAAATGCACTACCATGTTCACTATAAAAGCAACCATTTGAGGATCAACCACCTCTCCAGAACTAAAGTTCTCTGACTATATGTTGTATGATGGTGTAGTGTTTTCACTACATAGAAGTGGACTTTGTGTGAAAGTTAAAGATGTAAATTTCTTTTTACTATTTTCCTTGGATCTATTCTAAGTTGCTTTTCCTTCATTTTGAAAGGATCTGAAAATGTTAATTATTCCAACATAGAAATTAAAGGTAAACACCTTGCATTCAATTTATTAATTTCAATGATTTATCTGCAGTTAAGTGAGGTTTTGCAAAAAGTTAGTTTTGCATATGGCTTGCAAGTTTATCAAAGTACTACAATTCAATTTGATTTATGGCTCATGCTTGCTTTTTACGTTTATGATCTTGTAAGATGTTTAAAATGTTAAACAGCTTATTAAATTTGATTTTTTTTAGCTCATCGATCAGAAGTATTTGGATTTTGTCTTTGCTTCTCAATTACTACTGTTGAAAACTTTGAAAATAATGAGGAAGCAGTTTCTTGGCTATCGTGCTACGAATGAAATCTGTACTATTTCAGTGAACGAGTTGCATGGGCGCACGTATGCTAGATCTATGATAATCAATTAATATTCTTTTAATTTATCAATTTCATTTATGTGTTTTAATGCCAAGAGATACGTGGGAAGCAAAGCGCTCGCTACTCGCTGCGCACCCTATCTCATATCGCTATCCACGTTTGGAACTATTTTAACTCTTCTCTACTTTTTCTTATTTTTAAGTATTCAGAAATTGTTCACACAAATTCTTTTAAATGCTTTATTACAATTGGGAAAAGTACTTAAACAAATTGTTAGAAACTTATGTAGTTCTTAGGTTGAACGGTGTGGTGGCAGTAGAGTAGGATGATGGCGAGAACGTTGTAACACAGAATGTATCTTTTAAGTTAGACTTTTCAGTTAGTTAAATATTAATAAAGTTATTACAAAATATAGCCTACATATAATAGGTTATGGGCCCAGAAGTGCTGATATTAGGGAAGAAATAAAGAATAAATTACGATAACCAAGATTAAAAAGGATAAAATTTAGCACATGGTAATGGCGACGAATATACATCTTCCACAGCTAGGTTCAAACAACTTCAATAATTGGAAATTCAGAATTTGTGCTATCCTAGAAGAAAAACAATTAATAAACGTTTTAAATGAAAGTGTAGAGGATATTACAGAGCTGAAAGATAAACAGAGTTTCATTAAAAAGGACGCAACAGCAAAATCAACTATAATACAATGTGTCACAGATAAACACCTTGATTTAATAAAAGATGCTAAATCAGCCAGAGACATGATAACATCCTTAGAGAAAGTATTTCAAAGGAAGAGTGTATTCAACAAGTTAACATTAAAAGAAAGTTATTAAATTTAAAATTAAAGAAGGAAGAAACGCTGGAAGATCATTTCTTAAACTTTGATAGTCTAATAAGAGAATTAGAGAATATGGACTCCAAAATAGAGGAAACTGATAAAGTGTGCTATATGTTATTATCCCTAAGCCAAGAATATGAACATGTTATAACAGCAATAGAAACTGTAAATAACGAAATAACAATGGATTTTGTTAAGTCAAGATTATTAGATGAAGAGATGAAAATAAAAATAAAAATGGAACCAAAAATAATCGTGTAGAAGTAGCTTTCAAGACTGGACAAATAGTGTGTTTTAAGTGTAAGAAAGAAGGTCACAAAGCATGGGAATGTCCGAGTAATACAAGATACCGCGGATATACAAATCGAGGAACATACCGAAGAACACGAGGCGGCAGATCACATCGTCACATTACAGAAGAAAAGGCCTTAGAATCACATACCGAGTTATCATTCATTGCGTTCAGTAGTAATCTTAGTATAAGTTATAAAAATATGTTAATTTTAGATTCAGGTGCCACACAACACTTAGTAACGGAAGAAATGGAGAATCATATGATTGATATTGAAACACTGAACAACGAAATGATTATAAATGTGGCAAATGGCGAAAAGATGAAATCAATTAAAAAGGGTAAATTAGTAGTTTATTGTCAAGGAAACAAATTAACAATACCAGCGCTAATTGTAAAAGGTATGACACATAACCTAATATCAGTCGCGCAATTAGTAAATAAGGGCTATGAGCTAATTTTTGAGAAAGACATTGTTAAGATCAAATACAATAACATAGAAATTTTGTGTGAAAAAGTTAATAACTTATTTATAATTAAGGTAGATTTATATAAAGAAATTCAATGTTATAATGCTACAAATGACAATAGTAATGTATGGCATAAAAGATTAGGACATTTAAATAGATTAGGATTAAGAATATTGGGTTTACCATCAAGTAATAAAAATGCGATAAATGTATAGAAGGAAAAGCAACAAGAAAACCATTTCAATCAGCAATTAAAAATCTAAAAGAATAGGAGATCTTATTCACAGTGACATAGCAGGACCAATTAAACAAACCACATACGATGGATATAAATACTTTCAAGTTTTAATAGATGACTATTCACATTTTGTTATAGTAGAATTATTGAAAAATAAGAATGAGGCTGAGCAAAATATAATCAACTTTATAAAATTAATAAAGACACAACATGGTTCAAGAACAAGAAAAATTAGGTTGGATAATGGTAGAGAATTCACCTCAAATTACTTTAAAAACTTTTGTCAAAACAAAGGAATAGAAATCCAGTACACAATACCATATAGTCCACAACAGAATGGAACAGCGGAAAGAATGAATAGAACGTTAACAGATAAAGTAAGAGTTAAGTTCGCTGAAACAAACTTGCCTAGAGAATTATGGGGAGAAGCAATAAGATGTTCCGCATTTGAACTCAATAGATCACCAACTCAAGCAAATTTTGGCATACCACCGGCTGAAATATGGAACGGCAAAATGACCTAGACAAAATGAAAATATTCGGATCGAAAGCATGGTACGTCATATTACCGAGAGAAAATAAATTAAATATCAGAGCGCAAGAAGCAATATTAGTAGGATATGGAAAAACAGGATATAGATTATGGAACGTCAAAGAGAAGAAAATAATAATTTCAAGAGATGTAACATTTGACGAAACAATGCTTAAATACAACGAACCAGATGAGAGAATAATTAATATAAACAACCAATGCGAAGAGAATATACGAATAAACGAAAACAATAAAATAGATAAAAACTCAGAAGAAGATCGAGAAGAAAAATTATGTACAAGATATGGAAGAGAAGTCAAAACACCCCAACACCTAATAAGTGAATACGAATTATATACAGCATATTGTTTCCTAACTGACTCAGGACCAACAGACTACGAAGATGCTATTAAAGATAAAGAATGGAAAGAAACTATAAACAAGGAATTGGATTCGCATAGAAAAATGGTAACATGGAACGATGCAGAACTACCGAAAGACAAGAAAGCGGTAGATACTCGATGGTTATTTAAAATAAAGCAAGATGGGACAAAGAAAGCAAGACTAGTAGCAAAGGGATTCCAAATAGAGAGTAATGCATTTGATGCATTATACGCACCAGTTGCAAGAATGACAACTATAAGATTATTGCTAGCAAAAGCCTTAGAACAAAAATGGAGTATTAAACAACTAGACATACCAACAGCATTCTTAAACGGAAAATTACAAACTGATGTATACATAAAAAGACCACAGGGATTGAATACAAAGTCTGAAATATTGAAACTAAATAGAGCACTATACGGATTAAAAGAATCACCCAAAGTATGGAACAATACATTTAACGAGTTCGCAATAAAAATAATTTTATTAGATCAGGATATGACACATGTCTATATTATAATGAGTATGTAAAATGATAATTTATGTAGACGACATTTTACTAATAGGCAAAGAACATAACATCAGGACTATCACAGAATTATTAAAACAGGAATTCAATGCTAAAGATTTAGGAGAAATTAAACATTTTTGGGAATAGACATAATACGTACAGAAAATTTATTACAGCTATCACAAAGAAATATGATTAATAAAATACTACAAATATTTAATATGGAAAACAGCAAAGATGTATCAACACCAATGGAGAATTTACTAGAAATTAAAAACGACGGGGAAAAGATCGATGTGCCATTTAGACAATTAATAGGAAGCATTATGTATATTGCAACAACTACTAGACCGGATTTAACATTTGCAATATCATATTTGAGTAGATTTTACATAAACCGACACAAGAAACATGGAAAGCTGGAAAACGAATACTGAGATACCTAAAAGAGACAAAAACATAGTATTAAATTACAATTCAGGAGGAGAAAACAAATTAAAAGCTTACTGTGATGCAGATTGGGCAACGGATAAGATGGATAGAAGAAGCGTTAGTGGATCAGTAATATTTTATAAAAATTGTCCAATAGCCTGGTTTTCAAAGAAACAAAACTGCGTCGCACTATCAACTGCAGAAGCAGAATATATATCAGCAGCTACAACAGCACAAGAGCTAATAAACATTAAATACATCCTAAGCGATTTAAAAGTGAATGCAATAGTGAAATATATACTGATAATCAAAGTGCAATAATAATGTGTAACAGCTACCAGAACTCTAAACGAACCAAACATATTGATATAAAATTTCATTTCATAAAAGAACAAATACAAAAAAGGGAAAGTTTAATATAAGTTATATCAAATCTGAAGATAATGTAGCAGATTTATTCACTAAAGCATTATGTAAAAATAAGTTTGTGAAATTGAGGGAAAAACTGTTTTTGAGCGATATCACATCAAAAGAAAATTAATGCAATATCGAGGAGGAGTGTTAGAAACTTATGTAGTTCTTAGGTTGAACGGTGTGGTGGCAGTAGAGTAGGATGATGGCGAGAACGTTGTAACACAGAATGTATCTTTTAAGTTAGACTTTTCAGTTAGTTAAATATTAATAAAGTTATTACAAAATATAGCCTACATATAATACAAATTAATATATTCAAAGCTTATATCAAAGTTAGTCATAATATAGTCTGGTCCTTTACATTTTAATTTGTTTTAATACTTTTTTATACATGCTTCGATTGCTTATAATGATTATTAATTCAAATATGTTTATTGTTTATTAAATCACAAATTGGCAGCCGTTAAATTTGGGCTCTGCTCAAAGAGCATTAAATTACATTTAATATTGAATTTCATTAAAGCTAATTTTTTCCTGGACCCCATAACCGGGTTTTCTCAAAGAAATTAGCCACATGTTAAATAATTTTACTATTCCCGGTGTTTCCTAACAAAGTAAAATATATTCAACTATGCGTATTAGAATAGACCTCTTCTTATGTATAACATTTTTACTTGTTTCTTACATATTGTTGTTAAAACATATAGTTTTAATTGGCAGACTAAAGGCGCATTTAAAATATTGCATTCTTAGGCAACCTACATAATTGAAACCACTAGTAAAAGGTTCTTGAATACTACATTATTGCAGGGGAATCTCACAAAAAAGTTAGTTCATAAAATCCTTTTGCACTCGAGGAACAAAAGCACCTCAAAGGAGGAGATTAATAATTAAACCAAAAGGCATACCATTACGAAATTAACTTTCTAATTCATTAATTGTAGTTGTTTGTGTTTTCCAAGCAACTTTGTCACCCCAATGTCGAATTCTCGGGTTGTGACTTGTACAAAATGGATTTTTCAATCTTATTTTGGGTTAATATCGTTCAATAATCAATTTAAACTTAATAATATGTTGGAGTATTGCAATTTTAACTTAATTATTTTTAGGCTCCTGAATGTCTTTGTTGTTGTTACTAATGATGATCCAATTACGATATTCATCAATCACAACCAACAACTGCTTGAATTCTGCAAAACCTTAGATAAGAATTATATGACATCTTTTATATACAAAGGTATGTTAGTAGAAGTTTAATTTTAAATTGTGGGATCTTTCTTCTTGTTTTGAAAGTTTTCGTGTCTAGTTAAGTTAAAAATATATGGAAATTTGTAGGGTTGCAGAGCTAACTTTGGGGATTCTCTGAACAGAGGGTGCAAGCTGCTTGATAAAGGGTTTAAAGAAACTCACGAGAGTGTAATGTTTAACTAGGACTTATTTATACACATAAAGGCACACGATAGATACATAAGTACATATACATAACTTTATTAATCGACTTAAAATGGTGCTTTATTTTGGTATTATTAAGCAAAGTTTGGTCACAATGTAATTAATAAACACTGCTCCTTTTAAAAAATATATGGGAAAAAACGTTTGATCTAACTTTTACTTGCAAAAGTTTTCGGAGGAAATTCGTATCTTAATTTTAACATCATTAATCAAAAGATCTAACGAAATTAACTAAATAGCAACAACGTTGCTCAAGACAGCTGCACAGTATCATCAAATATAGGGGTAGTTTGTATCTATAGTTATTACCAGTTTGTTTTGGATGAATTTCTTTTCGTTTTCCTTTAAATAATACTTATATTCTCCTATTAGCACTCTTGTTTTAACTATTATTTACATAAAATGTTAAATTTTTATACAACAGTTAACGTTTTAACATAATCATTAAAATTTTAATTACGTTTTTATTAATAAATGTATAACAACGGAGTGTGAAAATTGAAGTAGTATTAATAAACTTACTACAACGGGGTTTAATAATTTGAAAATTTTGAAGTTTTAGCTATTGGTTACATAAAAAGTTGAATATTTTTGCAACAATTAACACTAAAATAAATATTCAAACTTTTATTATATCTTAAATATTCAATACGCTTTTATTAATAAATGTATAATAACGGAGTGTGAAAATAGGAATAGACCGTTCTTTTAGCTAATATTTATATATAAAGTGTTATAATATTTGCAACAATTAAAGTCTCCCAAAATACATAGAGAAATTAAGTGCAATTGTAATGCGTTCCTGACTAGAAGCGCCTCTCAGCAATCACGGTGTGCACGTACGTAACTATTTCAACTTTGCGTCCTATTTATTTATTTATTTTTAACTAATTATGTTCGTATTTTGCAAATAGAATTTATTATAATTAAATTAACATATTGAAGACGAGGCATTTGAACTTTTAAATAATAACTGACTCTAAACGTTACATACAGAATTGATTAATAATTCTTTCAAATCTAAATGAATTTATTTACAAAAGTGCTTTAGCTCTTTATAGCAATAATAAATTAATTTACAGGGTTAGTTTAGGATTAAGCACACTTTTGTAGTGAATTTGAATGTTATACTAGCACAAAAACTACCTTCAGCAATCACATATAAAATGCAATTCTAATTCTTAAATTTTCATCTCGTATATTTCAAAAATTATCTTAGGCCTTTATAGCAATAACAAATTTATACTCATGTTTTAGTTTAGTGTTAAACACACCTTTGTAAAAAATTTGAATCTTATATTAGAACGAAAACTACCCTTACCGATCACATATAAAATGCAATTGTAATTCTTACATTTTCATTTCATATATTTGAAAAATGATCTTAGGCCTTTTTAGCAATAACATATTTATACAAATGTTTTAGTTTAGTATTAAACACACCCTTGTAGAAAATTTGAATCTTATATTAAAACGAAAACTACCCTTACCGATCACATATAAAATGCAATTGTAATTCTTACATTTCCATTTCAAATATTTCAAAAATAATCTTTGGCCTTTTTAGCAATAACATATTTATACAGATGTTTTAGTTTAGTATTAAACACACCCTTGTAGTAAATTTGAATGTTATACTAGCACAAAAACTAACCTTAGCAATCGCATATAAAATGCAATTCTAGTTCTTAAATTTTCATGTCATATTTCAAAAATTATTTTAGGCCTTTATAGCAATAACAAATTTATACACATGTTTTAGTTTAGTATTAAACACACTCTTGTAGTAAATTTGAATGTTATACTAGCATCAGAACTACTCTTAGCAAAAACATACAAAATGGAATGGTAATTTTTCAATTTCCATTTTATATATTTCAAAAATTATCTTAGGCGTTTATAGCAATAACAAATTTATTTACTAAGGTTCCAGTGGTCGTATACCTGTCCAGTGGTAAATCTGCTGTGTATATTACATAAAGTAGAAGTCCCATCACACTGCCTTGCGGAACTCCAGATTTTATTGGGTAGTTATTGGATACATCCTCATTAATTTTAACCCGAAATGTTCTGTCACTTAGATAAGATTTCATCAATTTGAAATAAACAATAGTGAGATACTGTTTAATTTTTAATAATAATCCACTACGCCAAACTTTGTCAAATGCTTGGCTGACGTCAAGGAAAACTACAAATGGGAACTCGAATTAATTTCTTTTGGGCTTATTAGAAATAATGTATATTTTTTAGCGCTTTAGGCTTTCTAAGCCCATGCCTTCCTTGCCCTTAACCTTCCGCATACTAGGTGACTAAATGTCACATTTTATACTAGGTGGGGTTTGCCGTACCCCGAAAATAAAATGAAATAAAATTCACAAAATTGTGCTCTATGACAGATCAACGGTAAAAAATATATTTTAATAATTAATAATTAATAGATTTAAGTAAAACACATTGTATCTTTTCTCTTCCTTTCACTAATTGCTATGGTAAAACGTTTTCGAATATAAAATCGATATTTACTAAATTGAATTAAAATTTTGATTTGAAGGAGCTTATGGTAAATTATATTAATGTAATAAATACGTGGATGTGCGCACTCGAGCAAAAGTGGCACATTTCCGAGCGAGGGAGGCAAATGAAGCGCGACGCGGAGCGGCGCGCTTCATTTTCCGAGATCGGAATGTGCCACTTTGAGCTCGAATGTGCACACTGCTTTAAGCACGATTCACAATAAATAATTTACTATCTAAGAATCTTTTCGCTCCCTTCCACTCGTTGCTATGGTAATTACATTTTTCGAATATAAAATCGATATTTACTAACCTAAATTTAAATTTATGATTTGAAAGAGCGAAGGATCAAGTAGACATATCCAATGAATACGGGGATGTGCGGATTCGAGCGAAAAGTGGCACATTTCCGAGCGAGGGAGGCAAATGAAGCGCGACGCGGAGCGGCGCGCTTCATTTTCCCGAGATCGGAATGTGCCACTTTGAACTCGAAAGTGCACACTCGGCTTTAAACGTGATTTGCAATAATTTTGGTGACAAAAAATTAATAAATAATTTCTTATCGTTTTCTCTCACTCGTACTTATGCTTTTGTCGTATCTTTTCGCTCGCTCCCACTCATTGCTATGGTAAAAATACGTTTTTCGAACATATCATCGATGTTTACAGAACTAAATTCAAAAATTAAACTAAATTCAAAAAACTTTAAAAGTTTAAAAAAACTTGAAAAACTTTTAAGTTCGATTACCAAGCGTCCCGTTTTAACAAGAAAAAAATTGGTCACGTTAGTTATATCCCACCTCGTACACGAAAGGTTATGAGCTGGTATTTTCTATCTGTAGTACTATCTTTTTTTATATATTTCTGTTCTGGTTTTTTGTTTCCAACTCTTCACTTCGTCCACTCTTCCTGTAACTCATATTCTCTTGCTTCTCTTTCCAAGTTGCTAAATACTGTTTTTAATTAGCAATAATACAACAAAACCAAATTTTAAAGGAAACTAATATTTTTATAACACTTTGTATATGTGTTTTCGTAAAATAAAATAAATCGATAATTGCGTTTAAAATTATCAAAGCTCTTTTTAATCGTGTTTTGATATCAGGTGAATTGACTTCCGGGTCAGCCGATTAGACATCTGTTTTCACATAACGTTAGAATTGCTTTGTTTCGATTTTTAAGTCATCCTTTAATAGTATTTTCATATTAAACTTTAAAATTTGTGTTTCAACCCTTAAACTAAGGCGAATTTTAATTCGAGGCCTTTCTATTAAAATTGACGCATTCGTAAAACTTTTGAACTAACAATCTTAATTGTTTTATGTTTTTTTTTCTGAGTTAAAATTAAAATTTTTTTCATAGTTTAAAAATGGCTATTAAAACTACGTAGTTTATCTAATTGATTTCTATTATTGGACTTATAATATCAATATTCTAATGGGTCTGAATTTACAATTTTCCAACTTTTTTTGGAATGTTGTATTAAAATGGGTCATACCTTACTATCTTAGGATATGATCAATTAAAATAATTAAAAATTGCCATTTTAGGTCCACTTTTTTGCACAAAATTTTACTTTAAAAAAATTGTAGCGCCGTTATTTACGGAGCATTATTTAAAAATTATACAGATTCGAATTTGGCAGCCTTTTTGACTTCAGATAGGCCTAAGAAACCATAGGCGTGCTATTTCAAAGCTTTGAGAGAAACGTTTTTCTTCGAGAAAAAACATGGATTTAATTCATGTTTTTTTGGCAAAAAATTAAAAAAATAGAATTGCTTTATATTGCAAGGGGATGTTCCTACGTACCCCCAGTAACTATAGCCGGTGTCATTTCCTGGCGCTCTCGCTCTAAAACAAAAATTTTCGCCCATTTGAAAATTAAATTTGGCTTTAAAATGAAACTTTTAAAACGCAATAACTATTTTGAAAAAATTGCATCTGCTAGGGTACAATTAAAACGAGATAGCAGTTTTTATAGTTATAATTAATGTACTTTTTATTTTTTTTATTGGCACTTTTGCTAATACCTCTTGTGGAAAAGTATTTACTACGCCCATGTTTAAAGGTGAAAATTATAGATAACACAAAGGCCAGCTTATCTGCTTTTTAGTTGTGCTCCAGCTGTGTTCGAAGCAACACTTATTCGGGTGTTCGTAATTTATTAGTATTGAAAAGTGAAATAACTAGAACCGTTAATAATTAATAATAATTAAAGTGCGAGTGCCTTTCGATATTCGTAAGTTATTTTGTCCAGTTTTGTTGACTTTGGTTAGGCATTTTAATTTTTATATTTGATAATTATTTATGGATTAATTTTGTAATATTTTTTCATTGATTGTTGTTTAAACTAACTTAATAATAATTCTAGATCGTTAATAAATAAATAATTATACCAATGTTTTTTTGGCAAACAATGAAAAAAATAGAATTGCTTTATATTGTTAAGGGAAAGTTCCTACGTACCCCTTGCGACTATAGCTGGTATTTTGAATTAAAATTTTAATGTTTTGTTGGTTCTAAATATTATTTTTTTTTTAATTGGTTCACTTTCTTTACCGTCGAGCGAAATACTTTGTGGTCTTAATCACTTTTTTCAGCATTTTGCAGTTCCAACTTGGAAAACATTTGTAGATTTAAGTTTTTCTTTCGGCCGAATCTTTTGTTTCAGCCTAATAATTTTTTTTGAGCCTAATCTTTTTTTTCAGCAATTTTATTATGCATGATTGTGTAGTTAGTTGTTTTTTTACAGGGTTTGCATGAAATTTTATAAATTAAACTGCGTTTTTTGTTTTAAATGAAAGTCACTTGCGTTTAGTGTTTAAGAATTGATACGTTTTGCGTTGTGATCTTTCGTAATGATCATTTATGCGTCTTTTCCCCAAATTTTGCGTTTTAATTTTATGCGTGCGACTTTGCGCCAGAAAAGATCGGGATCTGTGCGTTTCGACCTGTTAAAAAGAGTGTTTTTATTCGTAAAAAAACATTTTTTAAAAAGTTTATTAGACAAAATTAGAATTAATTTTTTGCGCTGTAGGCACATAAGACGTTGTTAGAGGAGATGTATAAGTCGAAGAATCCCTGATTTTCTTCAATTCGATTTTCCATATTTCCTTAATATTTATTCTTATTAACATTGGTTTGCTTACTTCGTTTTCTTGAAAAAAAAATACAATATAAATTTAACGAATTTTTAAGTTGATAATTTTATAAATTTCGTAAAGGACAGGGCCAATTCTTACAAATGTACATGAAATTTTATAATAAACTAGTTCACGCTTATATTACTTTAATAATTTTCAACACAGGGTTAATTTAGCACTAAATAAACTTGCCTTGTTAATTACATTGCTTTATTTCCATAGAAACCACCCCTAAACGTTATATACAGAATTCAATAGCAATTCTTACAAATATACATAAAATTATATAAAAAACTAGTTTACCCTTTTAGTACATTAATAATCTTTTACACAGGGGTAATTTAACACTAAATAAACTTGCCTTGTTAATTACATTGCTTTATTTCCATAGAAACCACCCCTAATCGTTATATACAGAATTCAATAGCAATTCTTACAAATATACATGAAATTATATAAAAAACTAGTTTACCCTTTTAGTACATTAATAATCTTTTACACAGGGGTAATTTAACACTAAATAAACTTGCCCTGTTAATTACATTGCTTTATTTCCATAGGAACCACCCTAATCGTTATATACAGAATTCAATAGCAATTCTTACAAATATACATGAAATTATATAAAAACTAGTTTACCCTTTTAGTACATTAATAATCTTTTACACAGGGTAATTTAACACTAAATAAACTTGCCTTGTTAATTACATTGCTTTATTTCCATAGAAACCACCCCTAATCGTTATATACAGAATTCAATAGCAATTCTTACAAATATACATGAAATTATATAAAAAACTAGTTTACCCTTTTAGTACATTAATAATCTTTTACACAGGGGTAATTTAACACTAAATAAACTTGCCTTCTTAATTACATTGCTTTATTTCCATAGAAACCACCCCTAAACGTTATATACAGAATTCAATAGCAATTCTTACAAATATACATAAAATTATATAAAAAACTAGTTTACCCTTTTAGTACATTAATAATCTTTTACACAGGGGTAATGTAACACTAAATAAACTTGCCCTGTTAATTACATTGCTTTATTTCCATAGAAACCACCCCTAAACGTTATATACAGAATTCAATAGCAATTCTTACAAATATACATAAAATTATATAAAAAACTAGTTTACCCTTTTAGTACATTAATAATCTTTTACACAGGGGTAATGTAACACTAAATAAACTTGCCCTGTTAATTACATTGCTTTATTTCCATAGAAACCACCCCTAAACGTTATATACAGAATTCAATAGCAATTCTTACAAATATACATGAAATTATATAAAAAACTAGTTTACCCTTTTAGTACATTAATAATCTTTTACACAGGGGTAATTTAACACTAAATAAACTTGCCTTGTTAATTACATTGCTTTATTTCCATAGAAACCACCCTTAAACGTTATATACAGAATTCAATAGCAATTCTTACAAATATACATGAAATTATATAAAAAACTAGTTTACCCTTTTAGTACATTAATAATCTTTTACACAGGGGTAATTTAACACTAAATAAACTTGCCTTGTTAATTACATTGCTTTATTTCCATAGAAACCACCCCTAATCGTTATATACAGAATTCAATAGCAATTCTTACAAATATACATGAAATTATATAAAAAACTAGTTTACCCTTTTAGTACATTAATAATCTTTTACACAGGGGTAATTTAACACTAAATAAACTTGCCTTGTTAATTACATTGCTTTATTTCTATAGAAACCACCTCTAAACGTTATATACAGAATTCAATGGCAATTCTTACAAATATACATGAAATTATATAAAAAACTAGTTTACCCGTTTAGTACATTAATAATCTTTTACACAGGGGTAATTTAACACTAAATAAACTTGCCTTGTTAATTACATTGCTTTATTTCCATAGAAACCACCCTTAAACGTTATATACAGAATTCAATAGCAATTCTTACAAATATACATGAAATTATATAAAAAACTAGTTTACCCTTTTAGTACATTAATAATCTTTTACACAGGGGTAATTTAACACTAAATAAACTTGCCTTGTTAATTACATTGCTTTATTTCCATAGAAACCACCCCTAAACGTTATATACAGAATTCAATAGCAATTCTTACAAATATACATGAAATTATATAAAAAACTAGTTTACCCTTTTAGTACATTAATAATCTTTTACACAGGGGTAATTTAACACTAAATAAACTTGCCTTGTTAATTACATTGCTTTATTTCCATAGAAACCACCTCTAAACGTTATATACAGAATTCAATGGCAATTCTTACAAATATACATGAAATTATATAAAAAACTAGTTTACCCTTTTAGTACATTAATAATCTTTTACACAGGGGTAATTTAACACTAAATAAACTTGCCTTGTTAATTACATTGCTTTATTTCTATAGAAACCACCCCTAAAGGTTATATACAGAATTCAATAGCAATTCTTACAAATATACATGAAATTATATAAAAAACTAGTTTACCCTTTTAGTACATTAATAATCTTTTACACAGGGGTAATTTAACACTAAATAAACTTGCCTTGTTAATTACATTGCTTTATTTCTATAGAAACCACCCTAAAGGTTATATACAGAATTCAATAGCAATTCTTACAAATATACATGAAATTATATAAAAAACTAGTTTACCCTTTTAGTACATTAATAATCTTTTACACAGGGGTAATTTAACACTAAATAAACTTGCCTTGTTAATTACATTGCTTTATTTCCATAGAAACCACCCCTAAACGTTATATACAGAATTCAATAGCAATTCTTACAAATATACATGAAATTATATAAAAAACTAGTTTACCCTTTTAGTACATTAATAATCTTTTACACAGGGTAATTTAACACTAAATAAACTTGCCTTGTTAATTACATTGCTTTATTTCCATAGAAACCACCCTAAACGTTATATACAGAATTCAATAGCAATTCTTACAAATATACATGAAATTATATAAAAACTAGTTTACCCTTTTAGTACATTAATAATCTTTTACACAGGGTAATTTAACACTAAATAAACTTGCCTTGTTAATTACATTGCTTTATTTCCATAGAAACCACCCTAAACGTTATATACAGAATTCAATAGCAATTCTTACAAATATACATGAAATTATATAAAAACTAGTTTACCCTTTTAGTACATTAATAATCTTTTACACAGGGTAATTTAACACTAAATAAACTTGCCTTGTTAATTACATTGCTTTATTTCCATAGAAACCACCCCTAAACGTTATATACAGAATTCAATAGCAATTCTTACAAATATACATGAAATTATATAAAAACTAGTTTACCCTTTTAGTACATTAATAATCTTTTACACAGGGTAATTTAACACTAAATAAACTTGCCTTGTTAATTACATTGCTTTATTTCCATAGAAACCACCCTAAACGTTATATACAGAATTCAATAGCAATTCTTACAAATATACATGAAATTATATAAAAACTAGTTTACCCTTTTAGTACATTAATAATCTTTTACACAGGGTAATTTAACACTAAATAAACTTGCCTTGTTAATTACATTGCTTTATTTCCATAGAAACCACCCTAAACGTTATATACAGAATTCAATAGCAATTCTTACAAATATACATGAAATTATATAAAAACTAGTTTACCCTTTTAGTACATTAATAATCTTTTACACAGGGTAATTTAACACTAAATAAACTTGCCTTGTTAATTACATTGCTTTATTTCCATAGAAACCACCCTAAACGTTATATACAGAATTCAATAGCAATTCTTACAAATATACATGAAATTATATAAAAACTAGTTTACCCTTTTAGTACATTAATAATCTTTTACACAGGGTAATTTAACACTAAATAAACTTGCCTTGTTAATTACATTGCTTTATTTCCATAGAAACCACCCTAAACGTTATATACAGAATTCAATAGCAATTCTTACAAATATACATGAAATTATATAAAAACTAGTTTACCCTTTTAGTACATTAATAATCTTTTACACAGGGTAATTTAACACTAAATAAACTTGCCTTGTTAATTACATTGCTTTATTTCCATAGAAACCACCCTAAACGTTATATACAGAATTCAATAGCAATTCTTACAAATATACATGAAATTATATAAAAACTAGTTTACCCTTTTAGTACATTAATAATCTTTTACACAGGGTAATTTAACACTAAATAAACTTGCCTTGTTAATTACATTGCTTTATTTCCATAGAAACCACCCTAAACGTTATATACAGAATTCAATAGCAATTCTTACAAATATACATGAAATTATATAAAAACTAGTTTACCCTTTTAGTACATTAATAATCTTTTACACAGGGTAATTTAACACTAAATAAACTTGCCTTGTTAATTACATTGCTTTATTTCCATAGAAACCACCCTAAACGTTATATACAGAATTCAATAGCAATTCTTACAAATATACATGAAATTATATAAAAACTAGTTTACCCTTTTAGTACATTAATAATCTTTTACACAGGGTAATTTAACACTAAATAAACTTGCCTTGTTAATTACATTGCTTTATTTCCATAGAAACCACCCTAAACGTTATATACAGAATTCAATAGCAATTCTTACAAATATACATGAAATTATATAAAAACTAGTTTACCCTTTTAGTACATTAATAATCTTTTACACAGGGTAATTTAACACTAAATAAACTTGCCTTGTAAATTACATTGCTTTATTTACATAGAAACCACCCTAAACGTTATATACAGAATTCAATAACAATTCTTACAAATGTACATGAAATTATATAAAAACTAGTTTACCCTTTTAGTACATTAATAATCTTTTACACAGGGTAATTTAACACTAAATAAACTTGCCTTGTTAATTACATTGCTTTATTTCTATAGAAACCACCCTAAAGGTTATATACAGAATTCAATAGCAATTCTTACAAATATACATGAAATTATATAAAAACAATAAGGCCTTATAGTATTTATTATAACAAATGGCTTTCAGAATTTTCTACTTGGTTTTGATTAAACATTTGTGAAACTCTTCTAACTTTTTTATTATTTAAGATATTGATTTAATCTCTTCAGAAATGCGTTTTAGAGCACCTCTTGTATAGGAAAACAATAAGGCCTTATAGTATTTATTATAACAAATGGCTTTCAGAATTTTCTACTTGATTTTGATTAAACATTTGTGAAACTCTTCTAACTTTTTTATTATTTAAGATATTGATTTAATCTCTTCAGGAATGCGTTTTAGAGCACCTCTTGTATAGGAAAACAATAAGGCCTTATAGTATTTATTATAACAAATGGCTTTCAGAATTTTCTACTTGATTTTGATTAAACCTTTGTGAAACTCTTCTAACTTTTTTATTATTTAAGATATTGATTTAATCTCTTCAGAAATGCGTTTTAGAGCACCTCTTGTATAGGAAAACAATAAGGCCTTATAGTATTTATTATAACAAATGGCTTTCAGAATTTTCTACTTGATTTTGATTAAACATTTGTGAAACTCTTCTAACTTTTTTATTATTTAAGATATTGATTTAATCTCTTCAGAAATGCGTTTTAGAGCACCTCTTGTATAGGAAAACAATAAGGCCTTATAGTATTTATTATAACAAATAGCTTTCAGAATTTTCTACTTGGTTTTGATTAAACATTTGTGAAACTCTTCTAACTTTTTTATTATTTAAGATATTGATTTAATCTCCTTAGAAATGCGTTTTAGAGCACCTCTTGTATAGGAAAACAATAAGGCCTTATAGTATTTATTATAACAAATGGCTTTCAGAATTTTCTACTTGGTTTTGATTAAACATTTGTGAAACTCTTCTAACTTTTTTATTATTTAAGATATTCATTTAATCTCTTCAGAAATGCGTTTTAGAGCACCTCTTGTATAGGAAAACAATAAGGCCTTATAGTATTTATTATAACAAATGGCTTTCAGAATTTTCTACTTGATTTTGATTAAACATTTGTGAAACTCTTCTAACTTTTTATTATTTAAGATATTGATTTAATCTCTTCAGAATGCGTTTTAGAGCACCTCTTGTATAGGAAAACAATAAGGCCTTATAGTATTTATTATAACAAATGGCTTTCAGAATTTTCTACTTGGTTTTGATTAAACATTTGTGAAACTCTTCTAACTTTTTTATTATTTAAGATATTGATTTAATCTCTTCAGAAATGCGTTTTAGAGCACCTCTTGTATAGGAAAACAATAAGGCCTTATAGTATTTATTATAACAAATGGCTTTCAGAATTTTCTACTTGATTTTGATTAAACATTTGTGAAACTCTTCTAACTTTTTTATTATTTAAGATATTGATTTAATCTCTTCAGAAATGCGTTTTAGAGCACCTCTTGTATAGGAAAACAATAAGGCCTTATAGTATTTATTATAACAAATAGCTTTCAGAATTTTCTACTTGGTTTTGATTAAACATTTGTGAAACTCTTCTAACTTTTTTATTATTTAAGATATTGATTTAATCTCCTTAGAAATGCGTTTTAGAGCACCTCTTGTATAGGAAAACAATAAGGCCTTATAGTATTTATTATAACAAATGGCTTTCAGAATTTTCTACTTGGTTTTGATTAAACATTTGTGAAACTCTTCTAACTTTTTTATTATTTAAGATATTGATTTAATCTCTTCAGAAATGCGTTTTAGAGCACCTCTTGTATAGGAAAATGTATATAGAAAATGTTCCAAGCAATTAGTTGCGAATTATGATTCAAAACCATTTAAAATAGGATCTAAACATCGTACCAGCTAAAAGGATCAATTCATTAATTGTTTAAAATTATTTAATGTTCATTAATTACTATTACCGTTATTTATTAAGATGTTCAAATCCAAATAATCATTTTTGACTCTTTTACAAAGGCTTTTACGGATTATAAATCGATTTTGAATAAGTTGCTATCACCTTTTACGGTTATTTATTTTCGAATATTATTAAGTAGTCATGTTTCTGCATCCTGGAAAATATAGGAAATAAATTATCCAATTACATACTAAGTCTAAACGTAATTGCA
>JARFIZ010000300.1:0-22308 GCA_036325965.1 Sinopyrophorus schimmeli
TATGTTTAATGCGGCATACAAGTTTGGGGTGTTAAAGATACACCCCAACATAAATTAGTAAATTAGTTTTAACAAATTTGATTACAAAATGCATAAAATGGATTAATTATTAATTTTGCAGTTTCGTACATATTTATTTAAATTAGCGTCTTCGATCGCCTACTTGCAATTTTAAAACGTCGTTTTACATTTTTACTATCACTACAAACAATTATTTATTCTTTTAAATTATGTATTGAAAATACTCCAATAATGAGTAACAAGAGGTTTTCTTCTTGGACAGACGTTTTTCTTAATGAAGGTATTGTTTCTTCCCGTCTTTAACCGTTATGAAACAAAAAAAATGTTTAAATTCGAATTCAAAGCATTATGGGTTGGAAATATGAAATTTTGAAAGGCGCAAAACACCGGGAGCTTTGCAAAAATCTTAAAAGGCGGGCTTTTTTTGGTAATTTTTGATTACTAATATTTCCGAAATTAAGAGATTAACGGGCAGATTTGCGTAAACAGAGCGGCTTTTGAAACCTTAAAACTCGTATGCGAGGAAGCCAAGGCGACCAATTCTGTAACACTTTTAAAAACAAACTTTTTACGCTACGAAATAAAAGATTTTATTTAGCGAAATACATTTTTAATGGTTCTCATGTCTTATCTCAGACATACTCAATTTTATTTTTTACAGTAGTACAAAATAACTGACTAAAAACGCAAACAACACTTCCACATAACAAAATTAACAACGAATTTTAGAGAGGTATTTACATAAACTAACCCATCGAAAAAACAAACTGTACTAAAATCACAAACTAAATTTCTTTCTTTTTAAACGCTCAAATTAAGGGACGTTCGAGAAGCTGATATTTACATTGTAGGGTCGGCTAAAATCTCCAAATTCGTAACGCTCATCGACTGGTCATCGAAACCAGTTTAGAAAAAAAAGTATTTTAAAGCTAATAATAAACAAAAATGTATATACTGTATTTGCAGCTGATTACGGCTATCTACTATCCAAGTAAAAAGTATCGTCATCTCACTTTGAAGGCCCAGGTTTTGAAAAACTCTAAATGTATTTTAATCAAACTAAAATCGGATTATAGACAAAATATTTCTGTACGCCCATGAATAATTTTATAATCTTTTAACAAGGGGGGTAATTCGTTACCTTAATTTTATGTTTCAGAAAACTGTGTTTTTACTTATATTTTAAAAATGCTTACCTTTGTTCATTTTGATTAATTATATTATATATATGTATATGATAGATATATTCTTTTAATTAAAAAATTATGTTATTCCGTTAACTGAAAAAAGAGGTTTTAATCTATTTCAATTTCCACATTTGATAAAATATTTTGCAAAAGTTGATTGGATATTGAGAGTAAAACTAAATAAATTGCTCTGTAGTATTATTAATAAAAATAATATTAATTAGAATTTTAAAAATTTAAATTATGTTACGAGACGCGTAAGTGAAGCGAAAAATGCAACAAAATCGCAATGCGATTTTGCCTAGAAGTTAGCCGCGAAGCGGCAAACAAGTTCACATTAAATGACAATAAATTGGTACCAACAAAAATGCTGCAAAATCGCGAAGCGATTTTGCTCAGAAAATAGCCGCGAAGCGGCAAACAAGTTTGCATTGAATAACAATAAATCGATACTAACAAAAATGCTGCAAAATCGCCCAGAGGTTAGCCGCGAAGCGGCCAACAAGTCAAATTAGATATTAATGAATCGATGCTAACAATAAAAATGCAGCAAAATCGCAAAGCGATTTTTCCTAGAAGTACCGAACTTTAAGAAAAATCAAAATGTCAAGAAATTCTGACAAATTTTGAATTTTACTAGAAGCCGAAGGTCTTAAACGCGACAGCGTTTATCAAAAAAATACCGACATATTTTGAATTTTTCTAGGAGCCGAAGGCCTTAAACGCGATAGCGTTTAGCAAAATCGCGAATGCGATTTTGCCTAGAAGTTAGCCGCGAAGCGGCAAACTTCTAGTTATTATTTATAATAATATTATTATTATTTAGATTTATAATAATATAAATAAAAAAACAGAAAATGGCGTTTGTACTAATGGTGCTTTCATTTTTTTAAATTATTTTTGTAAAAATATCTTTGGACGCCATCTATCAGGTAATTTTTTGATTAAATTGTTATATTATTATATTGTTCTGAATATATAATTTATTGACTTATTTACATATTATTTATATATTACTTTCGTTAACCTTAACTACAGTCATGCAAATAATTTTATAATTATATTGTAAAGATTTAGAAAAAGATTTAGGTAGTATGTTAAATTTAATCTATTGTGTTTAATGAATTATAATAATTTCTGTAAGTTAAATCGATATTCACTCCGAACATCTATATTCACTCCGAAATTGATGAGAAATCACTCCGCAATTAATCCGCTAAAAAAAACTCCAAGTTAACTCCGAGCGAGGAGTGATTTTTGTTTTCACTCTGAAACTCCGAGTGATGGGAGTGAAAATTCACTCCGGATTCACTCCCGATTTCTTACAGTGCAGTTTCTACAAAATGTGCCTTAAAACTAATTTGTTTATAGTTTTCATAAAAATGAAAATTACCCAAAAATATTTGGAGACATTAATTTTGACATATAAACCTTGAACAATCTGCAAAAGATGATATAAAAATGAACTAGTTGATTTTTAGTGGCCCGCTTTTGAAAATTTGACTCATATACAATTTTAATTAATCCAAAATGGGAATTCACAAGAATTAATCCATGAATGAAGTCTAATTAAACAATGTATACAAAATGTGATTTAAAACTAATTTGTTTATAATTTTTAGAAAAATGAAAATTACCCAAAAAGATTTTGAGACATTAATTTTGTCATATAAACCTTCAACAATCTGCAAAAGATGATATCAAAATCAACTAGTTAATTTTTTAAGGGCCCACTTCAGAAAATTTGAATCTTATACAATTTTAATTAATCAAAAATGCGAATTAGTAAACATTCGATAGTACACCTGAAAATATTTTTATCAAGCTCGTTACAATTAGGCGTGCGGAAAATAACTTATCAAAAGGAATAAAATATCTAACCTTTTTCAAACAACAAATAAATCTAATTTATTCGACTTTTAATTTTTTGAATTGAAGAATAAAATAATAATATAGGCAAAGCTAATAAATACGAGGTTGTGCGCATTCGAGCGAAAAGTGGCACATTTCCGAGCGAGGGAAGCAAATGAAGCGCGACGCAGAGCAGCGCGCTTCATTTTCCCGAGATCGGAATGTGCCACTTTGAGCTCGAATGTGCACCTCCTCGACCGGGATGTGCACACTCGGTTTTAAGCACGATTAAAAAACGTCTCGCTTTAACAGGAAAAAACTTAGTCAAACTGTTAGGTATATGTTTACAAAAAACGCAACAAATATTAATCACTAAATAAAACAGTCGCACATTATCTTAAAATCGACAAAGCAAAAAAACACTGTTTAGTGCGAAACACAAAATAAAATAATAAAATATTTAGTAAGAAATACCGAGGTTTTATTTTCGCAACGACAATCCGGATAATCGCAAATCCGTATAATTGAGGTCCGGATAATCGAGGTTTTACTGTAATATTTTTGTTTGTGAATTATTAAAACAAATTACCGCAATTTGGTCATAAATTTTGTAAAATTAACTTTAAAGAGTATAAAATGTAAAGTGCAGTAAATGACCTTTTCGTCTAAATAATGATCGCTATTAAAGCTCAGTGAATAAGTGATTAGTTGATACACTTATTAAATACGAGTAATTTAGTTAATTTTTTTTTAATTTCTGTGCTTAGATGTAGCTCATATTTTACCTTTGTGTAGTTTTTTTATTAAAATTTACTTTTTTAAATTTTTTACTAAAAATATTAATATAACTTACATTAATAACATTCTAGCAAAAATCATTTTTGATTTTGTTAATTGTTTTGGATAAAACAAGTTCAGTAATAATTCTGTTTAAAACTAAGTAGTAAAAAACTAAAAATAAAAGTGTACATGTGCCTTCCCCATGGAAGATGCCACAAGTAAACATAACACATAGATATGTCATTTATCCTTGTAAATCATAGGGAAAGACTGAGAAGTTACACAAATTCGCTCACTAATTTTTAAAACACAACATTTTTTAAGAAAAGGCCAATAATCTCCTAAAGAAAAAGTAATAAAAATCTAATAACCCAAACTTGTCATAATTTGAATTACTACCACTGTCGCAGCTTTCTATTATGTTACTGATGCGTTCAAAATTAAACTATCTAACAAATGTTCACAACTGTGAATGAATCTTTTGAAATGCTTCGAAGAAGAATAAAATCAGCAAAATAATACATAAGGTGTGTCTATAGTATTAAAATTTATTTATTAGATGTTAGATAAAATATTCGTCTATTCAATTCATTTAATTTAATTAAAATATAACTAAAAATGTTAACGCAAGTAAAATCTAAAGCACAAACACCTTGAAAGAGGGATGTTACACTAAGTATTAGGTAAAATTTTGCAAAATTTATAAAAATTCTGTACTTATTTTTATACAATATTAGAAAAGAACAAGGTAGATTTCCAAAAACTTTTTCACTCTTGTTTAAACAGCACTTAAACTTTATATTTAATTTTTGCACTAATATTTAAGTATTGAGTTTAAATTTATAATGTAGTATGTTTAATATTGTTAACTCATCAATATACCTATAATAAGAACATATTTTTTATATTTTTAATTTATTTTATTATGAACGTTTTTCTAACTGGATTTGTAATTTCCATTTACTTATTCACACCACTGTATTTGTCCACGTTACTAACAATTTTAATTTAAATTTAAATCTACACGGAGAAAAAAATATCGTTATAATAACCATACGTATCCCTATTATAGCTATCCGTTGGATAGTTATCTTTCACAGGGATACGCCGTATAGCTAATTTAGCTATCCAGAGTTTCCTTATTGCGGATCGTTATAGTAACGATCCGTATTACTGTTTTAGACATTCAAAAGATTCTTGTCATAGTGATTTAACGGATATGCACGGAGAACAAAATATCGTTATAATAACCATACGTATCCCTATTATAGCTATTCAAATCCTCAAATTAACTATCCAGTTACCTACACGACGGATACTGCACACGTTCACGAGAGCTTTTCGTTTGAACGCTTGAATCAAATAAATGAATCCTTATTATAAGTATACTATGTAGAGCTGTTTTGATCATACTATGAATTGTCAAATTGACTTATAAATATCGTTAAATTAGACATTCGAATCCTTGTCAGAACAATACGTCAATTGGGTATACGTTTTTTCTCCGTGTACCCGCTTTTGGATAGTTTAGTCACTGTTGATTTCGACAATAAAAATCTGATGGGCCTTTGACAAATAAAACCGAATGATATAAAAAGAATTCCACAGAAAATCCATAAATTTCCCTTTCAATTATAGAAAGGTTGGCGGCGTATTTTGAGGCCGTTTATATTTATATTGCACAATTCTTTTTACATACTAAACAGCATAAGCCAGAATCGCGTAAGCGAAAGGATTTTGTGATTTAGTCTAAATTGTAACCTAATCCAGGATTACGACAGGTTGAAACCTCTCATATTGGATGTAATCTCTTTGATCTTTCAACTTAGGTACGTGCATGCATAAATTTTTTCGCCGTGTGCAATTTGCGAGCGAATCAATTATTCAGCTCGATAATAACGGGAAATGAATTTTTTCTATCGACTATCATCTGAAACGAACGAACAAACTAATCGAGGGGTGGAATTATGCAGAAGTGGTATTAATTTCCGTTTACAATAAATAACCCTAATCCCTTTAACGGTCACTGTCGATATTTTATTACTTAAAATTTTATATCTAAAAACCATTACTAATCAATAAAAAAAACATAATAAAAATCTTAATAGATAGAAATATTTTCTTGTAATACCCGCTGCAAAAGTTTAATTTTTGACTGTAGTGCGGCGGGTATTAAAGTGGTCAATTTCCCTATGTCAGAATAGAGTAAGTATAATTTCGTTTTTCTTTTCTGCACATGTGTGGAAAGTGCGTACTTTCGCTCTTTTCCATTGCACTTTTTTCCCTTTGGTATTTTAAAACACTATACTAGTTCATTGTAGTATTTACTGCCAGTTTATTTATAAAACTACACAATTTGAAGAAAAGTAGTAACCAGCGTGTTAAATTAAAAATTTCTGCATTGAAATATCTTCCTGGGGCCATTTTATTTATTGTTTCTTTGTGTTGTAAAAATTTAATTTTCAATTATATATATATTATATTTAAATATCTATTATAGCTTTATTTCGTTCAACACGTCACAATAGTGACCAGGTATTGAGTCTCTTACCTTAGTTTATTTCTCTCTTTTTTTTAATAAAATAAGTTCGCAAAGAAGAAGCTTACGATAACTGTTGAAAAGATATCTGCCTTATTACCTTAAATTTACTTTAAAATTTTGCGGAAACATTCTTATTAGCAATGCAAATTTGAGATATCTGATACAAATCCCATAGATTTAAAAAGAGGACGACTTAATCTAATTTCGTTTAATAAATCTCGAGTTTGCTTCTTTTATGCACAAAGAGCATTTCCCGCGCAAAAAAATATATAGGGGGAAAGTGGCATGAAACAGCCAAGTTTTGAAAAAGCCATTATCAATTACGCGGTAGTTTTCATAAGAATCGTTCATGTATTATTATTTTAAGATAGCAACACTAGCCAGATATCCCCCACAAAAATTTGACCGTTCACCGTCAATAAACGGCGCCGATACGACGTATTGAAGATTTTGTCGTCAAAAAGTAAGGTTTTGAGTTCAGTTTATTTGTTTTCTAACGCCTATACGTACAAAACTAATAATAATATGATTACACTATAATTTTATAGATATATTAGGCCTTCTAATAACGTATATATTTTGTAGACTAATCTTTGATTTCATAGTAATTTTCGAGATTTTGTTTCTTGAGAGAATATGTTTTGAAAAAACCGGACTGCAGTGTAATGAAAAAGCCACCTTTTAATTGCATAAAATGCAATAATAATTGTAGTAACAGCAATCAAGAGTGGTATCGATGCAAAATTGTAATGGTTGGGCATATAAATCCTGTGGCGTAAAAGGGAAATGCATTATTTTTGCTAAAAACGTTTTTAAGTTTTTGCAATGATTGATCTCAAACGTCAAATTTTTTGACAGTTTCTTAGATTTATGTAAGTCAATATTTTATCCAGAATTTGCGTTATTTAAAACGTTTTATAATTATATAAGATCTAAAATTATAGCTTAAGATTATTATTAAATAATATCTTCGTTAATGTGCAGTTTTAATCTTGTAATAAAAACATGGCTTTTTCAAAAATTGGGTTGGCTGTTTCAATACCTATAGGTTATGAAAAAGCCACATTTTATTTTTTTTATAAATGATTAGAAGTCGAAAAATATCGTTAATTTTGAAATATGTTTTATGACATTACGTACATAAATGCATGAACAATTACAGATTTAAAAAAAAATATTTATTTATGTCCTTCTATATTATTTATCCCTTTTTTTAAAACTGGCTGTTTCATGTCACTTTCCCCCTAAGCCGTTAAACAGAATAGATGAGCGAACCAAGTTCGAGATGAGAGCAAACAAATCTGGTCCGCAACCTCAGAAATCAAATTATGTTTACAGCCCTATAACCTACTGAATTCTATTTTAACCACACAGTGGCATAAAACATTGTTGGAGATTGTAAATCAAATTCGCATGTTGCCGTCCGCACAAAAGGTAGTTAAACGTTTCGAACAAACCCTTCAACCCCTTCGACAATTATATTTACTGTGTACGTTTGTTTTTTAAACTTTATTTCGTTAGCTCCTGTTTGCTTTATGTATTTTCATTTAAATTTTTGCGTACGTATTTGTTTTGAAATTGTTAGCACTTTACAAACGTACTTAACAGATTTGAATGTTAAATATCATAATTTATACTCTTTGGTTTAATGATAAAAAGATATTTAATAACAGAACTTGTAAGGCATGTCACTCATACAAATAAAATTCATTTTATTTCTAAATTATCAAAAACATTTATGTATGGAAAAGGTACTGCTTTTGAGTTTATTATGATAGAACCTTTTGTTTCTTACAAAGCTCGCATATATTTACGTGGGTAGATTAAATATCCAATATATGTTTAACAAAGTGACCCTTATATTAAACATAAAATTTAAAAGACCTTTAATGATTAGAATGTTTCATTCAACAAAGAAAATCGTAGATAAAGTCTTTGATATAATTGAAAATACTTTTAGGACAACATTTTAAATAATTTTTATTTGAAATATTTTTTGTCATAAACAACGTAGAGCCCACAATACCTAAAATACGGAATACTAAATAATAGAATTATATATCTTCCGTTTTGACTTAGTGGAATTTGTATACGCAAACTGGATTTTCTGTAATTGATTGATGGGCATCCGCTATTTTTTGTACTGTTACCCCGGCAAATTTTGATATTACAGTAAAATCTTAATTGTCCGGACCTTAGTTATACGGATTTGCGATTATCCGGATTGTCAAGCGTGTTCGGACTTGTTGCAAAAATTAAACCTCGGTATTTCTTATTAAATATTTTATTTTGTATTTTGTACTAAACAGTGTTTTTTGCTTTGTTGATTTTAAGATAATGTGCGTCTGTTTTATTTAGTGATTAATATTTGTTGCGTTTTTTTGTAAACATATACCTAACAATTTGACCAAGTTTTTTCCTATTACAACGGGACGCTTCGTAATCGTGCTTAAAACTGAGTGTGCACATTCGAAATCAAAGTGGCACATTCCGATAGCGGGAAAATGAAGCGCGGCGCTCCGCGTCGCGCTTCATTTGCCTCCCTCGTACAGAAATGTGCCACTTTTCGCTCGAATGCGCACATCCTTGTATTTATCGGATTTGCCTATATTATTATTTTATTCTTCAATTCAAAAATTAAAAGTCGAATTTTTGTTTGAAAAAGGTTAGATATTTTATTCCTTTTGGTAAGTTATGCTGCTCTTCCGCACGCCTAATTGTAGCGAGCTTGATAAAAATATTTTTAGGTGTACTTTTGAATGTTTACTAATTCGCATTTTTGATTAATTAAAATTGTATATGAGTCAAATTTTCTGAAGTGGGCCACTAAAAATTAACTAATTGATTTTTATATCAACTTTTGCAGATTGTTGAAAGTTTACATGTCAAAATTAATGTCTCCAAATATTTTTGGGTAATTTTCATTTTTCTGAAAATTATAAACAAATTAATCATAATGTTCACGTCCAATATCTTATAATATGTTAATGTTCACTGGAATTGGACACAATAAAACACAAATTGTTAACTTGCAACGTTTCGTTTCTTTATTGAAACTTTATCAAGCAACTGAAAATTAACAAACTATAACAACAATAACTACAAGTATTTTATAAAATAATATAAATTATAAAATACCTTAACAACACAAAAAGGAAGTTAACCATTAAAACTCAATAATTCTACATGTGTCAAAATGAAAGATTTTTAAATATGAAAGATTGCAACTATGATTCTAAATAATTATATACGTCAAAATAAAAGTTTTTTTTAAAAAATATGAAAGATTGTAACTATGATTCTAAATAATTACATGAAAGGCTGTAACTATGATTCTAAAAAGAAAATTATTTGTAGTTGTATAATTTTGATTTAAATTTTATGATTAATTTTAGTTTTATGTTTTAATTTTATTTAAGATGTCATTATATATTAAACTAAGGCCTTGAGTATCCGAACGCAAATTTACAGTTTTATTAATTTTGATATAAACCATTTCACTTAAATTTCTTTTATGTATATTTTGTTCACGATGTAAAATGGAAACGTTTTCAAATTGGAATTGATGTCCAACATCAAAATGGTGCATAGCTAATGCTGTTTTGTTTGGTTTAACATAATTTATATTTTTACAATCATTTTTATGTTGTTTTAATCTTTCTTCAAGTCTTTGATTTGTTTGACCAATGTAACTACTTCCACAGCTACATGGGATTTTATAAATCAAACCAGATTGTTGAAGAAGAGGAATTGGATCTTTTAATTTGCTATAAACTGTATTAATTGTTTTTATATTATAAAATGCTAGTTTTCCACCTCTTGGTCTAATTTTGATGTTGGACATCAATTCCAATTTGAAAACGTTTCCATTTTACATCGTGAACAAAATATACATAAAAGAAATTTAAGTGAAATGGTTTATATCAAAATTAATAAAACTGTAAATTTGCGTTCGGATACTCAAGGCCTTAGTTTAATATATAATGACATCTTAAATAAAATTAAAACATAAAACTAAAATTAATCATAAAATTTAAATCAAAATTATACAACTACAAATAATTTTCTTTTTAGAATCATAGTTACAGCCTTTCATGTAATTATTTAGAATCATAGTTACAATCTTTCATATTTTTTAAAAAAAACTTTTATTTTGACGTATATAATTATTTAGAATCATAGTTGCAATCTTTCATATTTAAAAATCTTTCATTTTGACACATGTAGAATTATTGAGTTTTAATGGTTAACTTCCTTTTTGTGTTGTTAAGGTATTTTATAATTTATATTATTTTATAAAATACTTGTAGTTATTGTTGTTATAGTTTGTTAATTTTCAGTTGCTTGATAAAGTTTCAATAAAGAAACGAAACGTTGCAAGTTAACAATTTGTGTTTTATTGTGTCCAATTCCAGTGAACATTAACATATTATAAACAAATTAGTTTTAAGGCACATTTTGTAAACACTGTTGTAATTAGACTTCATTTATGGATTAATTCAACTTTTAAATATATATAAGATTCAATATTTTAATTATCACAAATTGACAAAATAAATAATGTGTTGCTCTAAATGTAAAGTTTATTTATAACTCATTATAACACATTATTAAAAAACTTACCTAAAATTAAAGAAACGACATTTAAAGTTATTTATGTCTTGTCAATTTCTTTGTTTTTTTAATAACTAACTTAATCTAAATTTAAAATTAAAGAAATACATTTTCTTTACATATAAAAAAATATTTATATGTTACATAGGGGGCGCATCAAAATTTTAGAATGTCTTGGGTGGAGTATGTTAAAAAAAGGTTGAGAAATAAGAGCCAAATTCGGAAAAAGTTAAAGTATTTTTTTTTCATGTATGATGAAGTCTCCCATCTAGTCTAGTTTAAAAGTACTAAATTAGAAATGTGGTATTTGGTAAAAATATCCTACTGCAATTTTTATTTAAAAGAAAATCGAGAAGTGGTACATTTAGTTCAGTTTGATTTAATTAATATTATTTGTAAGAGAAAAGAATAATATAGGCAAATTCAATTATTAAGGGGTATGTGCACTTTCAAGCAAAAGCTTTTTCCAAATAGAAAATCTGGATTTGAAAGATTTGTTCTAAATATAGTCGAATCTAATTAACACGAAGATGTGCGCATTCGAGTGAAAAGTGGCACATTTTCGAGCGAGGGAGGCAAATGAAGCGCGACGCGAAGCGGCGCGCTTCATTTTCGCGTGATCGGAATGTGCCACTTTGAGCTCGAATGTGCGCACTCGGTTTTAAGCACAATTTTTACTATACATTCAATTAACCGAATTTTTGATTATCCGAATGAGCTGCAACAATAATTAGTCCGGATAACCGACTTTCCACTGTACTTGTGTCGTCTAAACTACTTGATTTAGTACCTAACAAGTAACTGCTAAAGTCACTAAATAGAAACAATTTCTATTTGTATGGGCAAGTAGCTTTTACCACCTCTGTTGCGCAGCAACTAAATGCGTAATAAGCAGGTGTATACAGGTTTGTTTAGTAAGGTACATTAATAGAGATTACACAATATACAGGGTATCGCAAATTGTGTAGGCTAACATGGGTAACTTTTTATTTGTAAAGATAGAAGTTTGGTTAAATGTGCAATGTTTGGCAGTTTTAGTTGACTATACGGGCATTGTAAGGTACAATTTTTATAATGGTTTAGCCACTAATGAATAAATGTTTTGAAAACATTATCGGTATATTTGGTATATCTAGAAACCTTCGCGGTGACAGTTGTCAGTTATTAGTGATCTCTTTTAAACCGTTCTTTTAACTATTAACAGCAACTTTATTACATTATGCCAGAGCAGAATTTACCGTGTGTTTCTGGATATAAAGCTAAGTACTAAGATTTAAGTTTTTATTTATTCTTTTAGTTTAGTTTTAACATTCGTTTTGCGTTCTTTCTTTTGCCGTTTTTAAGCGGTCCCAACGCTTTTTAATTTATTGGGTTGTGCGTCTGACGGTCGTCGGCATTGTAAAAACTAAAACCAAATAATGAAAAGGAGTTATTCGTGTAACAAACGTCAAAATGGAGAAAAGCTTCGTATAATCCCATGGAACATTGGTTCCTTAACAGGAAAAGCTGCTGAACTTGCACAAATTATGAAACAACGGAATGTAGATGTGGCATGTGTGCAAGAAACACGATGGTCTGGTGCTAAAGCAAAAAATCTTAAAAATGGTTTCAAACTCTTTTATAATGGAAAAGTGAATAAACGAAACGGTGTAGGAATTATTCTTTCCACCGATTTGAGTAAAAAAGTAATATCTATCACAAGAGTGAATGATAGATTAATGTCAATAAAGTTGGCAATTGAAAAAGGAAAATTTATTAATATCGTTTCGGTGTATGCACCCCAAGTTAACATACAAGATACTTGTGAAAAACAAACATTTTGGGAAGAGTTTGAACAGATACTGCAACAAATTCCTTTAGAAGAAGACCTGATTATTGGTGGTGATCTTAATGGTCATATTGGTGAAACTGCACCAGATTTTGCTAAGTGTCATGGTGGTTTTGGATTTGGCACACGAAATGATCAAGGAGAACAAATTTTACAACTGGCCCAAGCATATGGACTTGCAATCGTCAATAGCTACTTCAAGAAGAAACCCGAACATCTCATTACGTATAAAATACAATCCACAAATACTGCAACGCAGATCGATTATATTTTGAGCCGGACAAGATTTCGCAAAAATTTTGTAGATTGTAAGGTAATTCCTGGGATACCACTCACAAGTCAACACAGGCTTTTGCTAGGGGAACTAAAATTAAAGAATTCATTACCTAAGGATTCGTGCTGCCCAGGTGATGAAATTAAATGGTTTAAACTGAAAAAGGAAGATAAAATGGATCCATTTACCACCGAAGTAACAAGCTATTTACACCAAAGCCTAAATGAGTCGTCTGAGAAAAGTCCTCAAGAAATGTGGGAACCTTTTCAAAAATTTTGTGTGGAAAAGGCGAAGTTATACCTAGGAGTATCGAAAGGCAAGAAAATAGACAAAGACGTATGGTGGTGGCGTACAGAAATCCAAAATATTCCTAAAAAGAAGAAAGATGCATTTAAAATTGGTGGAAACATCGTAACGACAATGAAGGTCCACGCCACCATGAAGAATATAAAAATGCAAAGAAAGAGGCAAAGAAAGCAGTTGCAATTGCAAAAGAAGATGCCCAAAGAAAGTTATATGAAGATCTAGAAACTCCAGAAGGTCAAAAGGACATCTACAAAATTGCAGCTCAAAGAAATAAGAATAGTCAGGACATAACGTACGTAAAGTATATAAATGACAAACAGGGACAGTTGTTAACTGATAATGATGCAATTGGAAAGCGTTGGAAGGAGTATTTTGATCAGTTGATGAATGAGGAATTCCCTCATAAACACTTTCAACAACATAATCCTATCGAAGGCCCTTTATATGAAATTACGACAACAATGATGGAAAAGGCATTATATAAGATGAAAAACAGACGCGCAACTGGACCTGATGAAATACCAGTAGAACTTTAGAAAATATGTGGAGAAGATGGTTGTTCATGGTTAAGCTGCCTCTTTAATAAACTATTGGCAGGAGCGTCAATTCCGTCACAATTTTGTGAAAGCTTTCTGGTTCCAATATTTAAGAATAAAGGAGATATCAGAGATTGTGGAAACTATCGTGGTATAAAACTAATGTCCCACACACTTAAAATATGGGAACGCGTACTGTTTAATTGGCTTTCGGAACTGATAGAAATTCATGATGATCAATATGGTTTTAGTAAAGGAAAATCCTCAATAGACGCAATTCAGGCGCTCCGAATAATTACAGAGAAAATACGTGATATGAAAAGAGATTTTCACGCAGTTTTTGTGCATTTAGAAAAAGCCTATGACCGTGTTCCTCGTCAGTTGATCTGGAATGCTCTAAGAAGTCAAGCTGTTCCCGAAGGATTAGTAAAAACTATTTTAGAAACATATAATCAGTCCGAGACAAAAATTAAGAGCGGCGCTGGTACTTCTAGTGGTTTCCAAGTTAATGTTGGAGTACATCAAGGATCTGTTTTGAGTCCCCTACTTTTTAACATGGTAATTAATTACTTGACAAGTGATTTAATGGCAAAGCTTCCTTGGAGTATCTTATATGCAGACGATCTTGTATTGGTTGCCGACAACTGGATGGAACTGGAAGAAGTACTAGAAAATTGGAGAGAAACCTTAGAAGACAATGGTTTAAGAATAAGCAGATCTAAGACGGAATATATGTACGTAAACTTCTCTGAACAAATTGGTCCAGCACGTACAATATTTTTAGAGGGTGAACCACTACCAATGACCCATGAGTTTAAATACTTGGGGTCTATTATAAATGATGAGGGAACAGCTGACTCGGATGTAAAACATCGTATTAATGTTGGTTGGATGAAGTGGAGATCGGTCTCTGGTGTGTTGTGCGACAAAAAGATGCCCATACGATTAAAAGGCAAGATTTATAAAACAGTCGTTAGGCCTGCTTTGGCATACAGTGCAAAAACATGGGCGAGACTGGCTAAACACAATCAACAAATGCACGTGGCAGAGATGAGAATGCTACGATGGTGTGTGGGTGTCTCGAAGAAAGATCATGTACGTAATGAACATATCCGAGGTTCATTAAATGTTCAATCAATTAAGGATTTTATGGATGAATCTCAATTGAAGTGGTATGGACATGTTCAACGTCGAAATCAAAACCACATAGTGCACCGAGTTTTGGCAATAGATGAACCTAAAAGAAAACCAGGCAGGCCAAAAAGTACCTGGAATAGGTCTTCCGTGAAGCTTCAATGTGATTATGACATACCTCCGGAAATGGTTTATAATAGAAGAGAATACTCCTTAAGAACACGCCTACCCCGATAAGGGAGCAGTTGGAACAATTGCATTAAAGGCGAAGATAAAGAAGAAGAAGATCGGTATATTTGGATGAAGAACACCCTTTTATGGTATCAGAGTAATCCAGTCCAAAATAGTAAAGTATGGCGAGTTCTATAAAGTCTCTTTTTGACGTTTTTGCTTCTTTGCGATTGGTCATTGGGGAAAATAGAAAACAGTTACTGAAATGGGCTAACTAATAAATAGGTATATCCGAAAGTGTCAAGGACAACAAAGATAGTTGAAAGCAATTTTTATGCATTTTTCTAAAGGATTTTGATGTCGTTATTTTCAGTTTTCGGTTATTCGGCATTCAGTCTAGTCACGTATTTGGTATATAGCACTAACCCTTTTAGTATTTATAGACTACGAGAAGGCGTTTGACAAAATCAAACACCACAAACTTTTAGATATATTGACTGCTACTCAATTAAATAAAGCTGACATTCGCATAATAACCTATCTATATTGGTATCAAAAAGCAACAACTCAAGTAAATGGACACACTACACAAGAATCGGATATCCAACTTGGAGTAAGACAGGGGTGTGTGCTATCTCCATTACTTTTCAACTTGTACCCAGAAAAATATTTAGACGCACGTTTGAAAATCAAACGATAGGAATAATTATAAATGGAGAAAAAATAACTTCAATAAGATATGCAGAGGACACAGTACTGATATCTGAAACAGCAGAAGGATTACAAGAAATGTTGGACCTAGTCTCAAATACCAGTGAAGAATACGGTCTCAGTATAAACACCAACAAGATAAAGTTAATGTTAATTATCAGAACTCCCCCATGTAGTTCAAGACAATACTATATCATAAAACCAAAATATTGAAAACGTACCACATTATCGTTTCTGAGGAGCATGGCTAAATGACCAGTCTGAATGCTTGGAGGAAACCAAAGTACGTAGAGAAATGGTCCGAACGGCTTTTATGAACATGAGAACGTTATGTTCAAATCAAATCTATATAAAATTACGTACTAGATTACCGAGATGTTATGTATTTTCTGTGCTGTATTATGGGTATTGAAATATGGACACTGACAAAAGTAGCGATTAACAAGATAAAAGCGTTCGTGATGTGGACCTACAGGAGAATGCTTCGTATCGCATGGATACACAAAGTCAGCAACACAAAGGTATTGGAAAGAATGCAAAAAGAACCAGAATGTATTGAAAAAATACAAACAACCAAACTGCAATATCTCGGTCACATACCACATACTGGAGACATACCAAATACAGACTACTAGTCTTACAGGGAAAAATCGAGGGTCGTCGCCCGCCGGGACGCAGACGTCTATCCTGGATGAAGAATTTGAGAGACTGGTATGGACAAACATCTACACAACTATTTAAAACTGCAATATGGTATGTCATGATCGCGAACACTCTTCTCCGAAGAGTACGCATATAAAGAAAAAGACTAACCCTTTTAAGAACCTTCGACTATACACCTTATGTTAGGGACAAATTAATAATTTTTCTAACATACTTTGAAAAAAGAATAGAAATGATATTAGATAATTTATCCATTGAAATCAATCGAGCTTATAGGGTAACGACATAGGAGGAGCTTAGAACGTGAGATTGAATTTTGAAAAATTAGATTGTGAAAAAATGTTTTATCTTGTTCTTTATTATTTATTTAATATTACAAGATATAGTTTTTAATTTACATTAACAAACCTTACTTGTTATGTTCCTATTTACTATATGTTGCTAAGACAACTAGTATTTATTATTTTTGTTATATCCATCAGTAACTGGATATATTTAAATACACAACACACCCCTTTTAACTCAACTGTAGTTTAACTACAGGGTGTCTTATTCTTTGAGATCTACGAAAACTCGATGTAGTCTCTGATTTATGTTCTAATTCTTTTTCATTTAAGTTTATATCAAAACAAACAGAATCGTAGTATCTTTCTTTGATATGTATCGAATTTCTTCTATAATATTTGTTGCATATCGTCTTTACCAAATATGATCTAGGTTTCTCCAATGGTTTTATAATTATGGCGGGTTCCTATTGTAAAGTTTTAATATTTTGTAATAACACTTTTTGACCACTGGTAAATGTCTGTTGTTTTTTAGCAGCATTTCTATCATACCATAACTTTTGTTTTTCTTGGTTTTTTAAAATTGTTTGTTTAACATTATTATCTATTAACTTAAGTTCTAAAGCTTAATTAATTACAGGAATTTTTGTTCTTAACATTCTACTATTTAATATTTGAGCGGGAGAGCAACCAAGACCTGATACTGGTGAATTTATATAATTTAACAAATATAACTCTAAATCTTGACATTTCTTAACATTGTTTTTGCTATATCTACTCTTTTTCAAGCTAAGCCATTACTTTTAGGGTAATGGGGGCTAGAAGTCTGTATCTGAAAGTTCCATTGATTTGCAAACTTGTTCATCTCGTAACTACCAAATGGCATATTATCAGATATCACTATAGCAGGTATTCCATTTCTACTAAATATTTGTTTAAATTAATCAATAACTGCATTAGTATTTTTTCTTCCTAATTTCTCAATCTCTAACCACCTCGAGTAGTAATCATACAGTATTAAATAACTAGAACCAGCATGTTCGGCAATATCAACGCCTACCTTAAAAAATGGTATTTTTGGTATCTCATGACTTTGCAATGGTTCCTTTGTTTTTGATCTACTGTATTTCAAACATATATTACAATTTCCTATATAATTTTCAATTTCTGACATCATAGCCATCCAATATAAGTTATTTCGTGCCACTGCTTTAGTTTTTACTATTCCTACATGAGTTTCGTGTAATATATTTAACATGTACTTCTTCAACAAAGATGGTACCATAAGTCTATCTTGATAGTAAACTAATCCATTTTCCACAAAAATATCATTTCGTAGTTTCCAATCATGTTTAATTTCTCCCTCTTCATTACATTTATTTGGCCAACCTTTGTTATACCATTTTAATACTTGTTTTAATATTTGATCATTCTCAGTAGCTTCTTGAAATTGTATAATTTTTTCTTCGCTCATTCCATATCTTCCAATGGTGAGTGCATGCACAACATCTTACATTATCTCATCCTCGTTCTCTTTTTTATGTATTATATTTCTACTGAGTAAATCTGCTATATACATTTTACTTCCAGGTAAATAATTAAGTTCAAAATCATACATTAATAATGACAATCTTAGTCTACGTAACCTATTGTTTTTAATTTTATTTAAATCTTTTTTTACTATTGATATCAATGGTTGATGATCATTAAATATTTTAATTTTATGACCATAAATTAAATTATGAAATTTTTTACAAGCAAAACTAACAGAAAGCAATTCTTTCTCAATTTGAGCGTAATTACATTCAGTTTCTGACAAGGATCTTAAAGCAAAACTTATTGTTTTACCTTCTTGTAGTAAACAACATCCAATTGCATCTTTAGACGCATCACATTGTATCTCAATTTTTTCTTAGGGTCAAATGAAGCTAAAATAGAAATTTCACAGACCATGTCCTTAATTTTATTTAATGCTTGTTCATGAGTATTTGTCCAAATCCATTCTATATTATTCTTTAACAATTGTCTTAATGGTGATATTATTTCAGATAGATTTGGTAAAAAATTTCTTAAAAAATTTATCATACCTAATATTTGCTGTAATTCTTTTTTATTTGTCAGTTGTTTTAAATTTTTAATGACTTCAATTCTTTCTTGATTTGGTTTCATACCTTGTTCATTAAAAACTAATACAAAATATTTAATTTCTTTTACAAAATACTGTAACTTATTAGAATTAACTAGAAGTTTGCCGCTTCGCGGCTAACTTCTAGGCAAAATCGCATTCGCGATTTTGCTAAACGCTATCGCGTTTAAGGCCTTCGGCTCCTAGAAAAATTCAAAATATGTCGGTATTTCTTTGATAAACGCTGTCGCGTTTAAGACCTTCGGCTTCTAGTAAAATTCAAAATTTGTCAGAATTTCTTGACATTTTGATTTTTCTTAAAGTTCGGTACTTCTAGGAAAAATCGCTTTGCGATTTTGCTGCATTTTTATTGTTAGCATCGATTCATTAATATCTAATTTGACTTGTTGGCCGCTTCGCGGCTAACCTCTGGGCGATTTTGCAGCATTTTTGTTAGTATAAATTTGTTGTTATTCAATGTGATTTTGCTTACCGCTTTTGATAAACGCTATTGTGTTTAAGACCTTCGGCTTCTAGTAAAATTCAAAATCTGTCAGTGTTTGTTGACATTTTGATTTTTCTTAAAGTCCGGTACATATAGGAAAATCGCTTTGCGATTTTGCTGCATTTTTATTGTTAGCATCGATTCATTAATATCTAATTTGACTTGTTGGCCGCTTCGCGGCTAACCTCTGGGCGATTTTGCAGCATTTTTGTTAGTATCGATTTATTGTTATTCAATGCGAACTTGTTTGCCGCTTCGCGGCTATTTTTTGAGCAAAATCGCTTGGCGATTTTGCAGCATTTTTGTTGGTACCAATTTATTGTCATTTAATGTGAACTTGTTTGCCGCTTCGCGGCTAACTTCTAGGCAAAATCGCATTGCGATTTTGTTGCATTTTTCGCTTCACTTACGCGTCTCGTAACATAATTTAAATTTTTAAAATTCTAATTAATATTATTTTTATTAATAATACTACAGAGCAATTTATTTAGTTTTACTCTCAATATCCAATCAACTTTTGCAAAATATTTTATCAAATGAGGAAATTGAAATAGATTAAAACCTCTTTTTTCAGTTAACGGAATAACATAATTTTTTAATTAAAAGAATATATCTATCATATACATATATATAATATAATTAATCAAAATGAACAAAGGTAAGCATTTTTAAAATATAAGTAAAAACACAGTTTTCTGAAACATAAAATTAAGGTAACGAATTACCCCCTTGTTAAAAGATTATAAAATTATTCATGGGCGTACAGAAATATTTTGTCTATAATCCGATTTTAGTTTGATTAAAATACATTTAGAGTTTTTCAAAACCTGGGCCTTCAAAGTGAGATGACTATACTTTTTACTTGGATAGTAGATAGCCGTAATCAGCTGCAAATACAGCATATACATTTTTGTTTATTATTAGCTTTAAAATACTTTTTTTTCTAAACTGGTTTTGATGACCAGTCGATGAGCGTTACGAATTTGGAGATTTTAGCCGACCCTACATTGTAAATATCAGCTTCTCGAACGTCCCTTAATTTGAGCGTTTAAAAAGAAAGAAATTTAGTTGTGATTTTAGTACAGTTTGTTTTTTCGATGGGTTAGTTTATGTAAATACCTCTCTAAAATTCGTTGTTAATTTTGTTATGTGGAAGTGTTGTTTGCTTCTTTAGTCAGTTATTTTGTACTACTGTAAAAAATAAAATTGAGTATGTCTGAGATAAGACATGAGAACCATTAAAAATGTATTTCGCTAAATAAAATATTTTATTTCGTAGCGTAAAAAGTTTGTTTTTAAAAGTGTTACAGAATTGGTCGCCTTGGCTTCCTCGCATACGAGTTTTAAGATTTCAAAAGCCGCTCTGTTTACGCAAATCTGCCCGTTAATCTCTTAATTTCGGAAATATTAGCAATCAAAAATTACCAAAAAAAGCCCGCCTTTTAAGATTTTTGCAAAGCTCCCGGTGTTTTGCGCCTTTCAAAATTTTATATTTCCAACCCATAATGCTTTGAATTCGAATTTAAACATTTTTTTTGTTGCATAACGGTTAAAGACGGAAGAAACAATACCTTCATTAAGAAAACGTCTGTCCAAGAAGAAAACCTCTTGTTACTCCATTATTGGAGAGTATTTTCAATACATAATTTAAAAAGAATAAATAATTGTTTGTAGTGATAGTAAAAAATGTAAAACGACGTTTTAAAATTGCAAGTAGGCGATCGAAGACGCTAATTTAAATAAATATGTACGAAACTGCAAAATTAATAATTAATCCATTTTATGCATTTTGTAATCAAATTTGTTAAAACTAATTTACTAATTTATGTTGGGGTGTATCTTTAACACCCCAAACTTGTATGCCGCATTAAACATACCTCTATGTTAGGAATTCCGCCCAATTTTTTAGGGAGTCCTGAGGGTCGAACCTCTAAACGAAAATTTTTGTAAAATGAACAGTAAGAACCGCTCTTCTTCGGGCTTTCCAGCAAATATAAATTTAACTCCTTTGAAAATGCCAAGTCTTAGAAATGACGATGGGAAGAATTATTCAAATATGTTGTATTTCGTGAATTCCTCTCAAGGTTGTGTTTCATATCGTAACGGTCGCTTTTAAAAGTGTAGGATTCCTGGCGCCGGAGCCCTAAGCAGCCCCGGTGTCCTCAAAGATGAATATTGTCATTTCGAAAGACCGCTCTTTCTATCTGCGCAAACCCCACATTTCTATTGTTATTAGTTTCGGAGATATTAGCAATCAAAGGTACATCAAAATGCATAATTTGTATAATAATAAATTTCCTTTATCTGTCAGATGAAACGTCAAATTTTCAAAACTCGTGCGCGAGCCGTTAATTTTTTCTTATTAATCTAATATCTCGAGAACCCCTGAACCGATTTACAAAAACTTTTTTTTAAATGAATCTGGAAGATCTCATGACACTTTCGTTCGCTTTATGTTGGGGTCTATCTTCAACCCCTAAGCCGGTATGCTGCGTCGAACATACCCCTATTTCAGAAATTCCGCTTAATTATTTACGGGGTCCTAAGGGCCAAACGCCAAAAGAATTTTTTCTTTTAATTAACAGTAAGAAGCGCTCATTTTTGGGCTTTCTAGCGAATATAAATTCAACCCCTTTTAAAAATTCCAAGTCTTAGATATGACGATGGGAAGAATTAGAAATGTTGTATTTGGTGAATTAAAATGATGTCTTCCGTAGCGTAAAATGATCGCGTTTAAAGGTGTTGGTAAAAATCGAGGCGGAGCCCTACGCCGCCT